>JABYQE010000125.1:0-77102 GCA_022376435.1 Amylocystis lapponica
CTCACCAAGCTCTGCGGCACCAACCCTCTTGCTCCTCTCGTGCACGCCGAGTTGTGGACTACCCTCGAGGCGTGCACGCACTGCTCGGGATCGTGCTCTCTAAAAACGGCAGGCCGATTGAGCAACGGCGCGTGCGCGTGCTGTTCCCCATCCCTTAGACTGCCGTGGTCCGTGCCCGTGCGAAGGAGGCATATTGGTTGTACTCCGAGTTGTGCTACCCGCGCGGGGTCTTGCCGCTCACCCCGGTCCACGTCTTCCTGTCATCGCAGCCCGGTGATATCTCGTCTCTGGCATGGAAGGAGGGCGTCGGTGGTTCCTCGGTACCGTTCTTGCGGCAGCTGGAACGGGTGGGAGCGTCAAGTGTTGCGAAACAGCCTTTGAGAATACAGTCCGGTATTGTCGGTCTCGTTCCGGCTCGCTGCCACGTCGGAACCGGCCTGATGTGATTCTGTGGATCCGTGCAGTGGCCAACGTTGTCTTGTGGAGGATTGGGGCCCGGGTGACGAGGGATAGGGAGATGGATGCAACGGCACCTGGGATGGCATGGTCAGTTGTGGTGAGTGGCGATATTGACCCGAAAAAAAGAGTCCGTGGTGTGGTACCGCTAACGGTGGATCGCGAGCTGTGCTGGCAGATGACATGCCAGGTGCGTAATTGATGGGATAATGTTCGGAGTGTTGAGGGGTGGCAAAGAATTGCGGCGGAGGCGCAAGGTAAGTCGGTGTTGGATAGTGAGCATGCGGGATGAATGGTGGCTGCGCAGGTGGCCACGAAGTGGATGAACTGGGCACAAACCCCGCGGCACCCGACTTCGATGGCGTAGGCGTCTCGTCCGAGTTGTAGTAGGGTTTTGCAGGCATGGGGGGTTGCGGGCGGGGATGTAGAGAATATGGCGGCGGCATAGAAATCGAAGCATGACTGGGCATTGCAAACGAGAACTGGGAGGGCACTGCACCGAGGGGCCGTGGACTCGGAGTTGTGCCATCTAAAACAGGTGCACTGTATGCGGCAATGGGAGGTGGCGGATGTAAGTGCGGCGGCGCTGCGTAGGATCTCGGAGCATGTGTTGTTGTATATAATGAGTACTGCGGCGCAGGACTAAATCAGCCGCTGCAAGACATGGGTGTAAGGGAATAAGACACGTACTGGATGTGCGCTGGCGGGGATATAGCCGTAGGGCGCTGCGGTGGCATTGTGCTGCTGAGATGTCGGGTGGATGTTGGTATTGCCAAAACTTGAAGAGCCGTAGGGCTGTGAGACTGTCGCATGTACTGCTTGTGGAGGACTGTGAGTTGGCATTGGCACAGAGGTTTGGGAAGATCCAGGTTGGCTCGGAGCAGAGATGGAAGCTTCTGTGTGGCTTGACGAGACCTTAGCGCGCTTGCGTGGCTGGGACTCGGAAGTGCTGCCAAATACTGCGTCGATGATGGAATTAGTTATGCTACGTTTGGTGGAGGGTTTAGCTACGAAGGGTATTGTGAGGCCCTCTAGGAATGTGAGGAGCTCGGCATGATAACGGTCCCACCAAACCCAAGAAGGCTTGAGGATGGTAGCCATTGTCGTTGGTGTCATCTGCCCGATCGAGCACAAGTGGAGAAGCGTCGCATCATCAAGAATCAGGGTTGGATCTAGCTGTGAGAGCGGATGGTCACGCTTGAACACCATACGACGCCACGCTCGCAATCGTATTTGTGTATCATGATGGGGCTCTCCACGCGCAGTGCCCTTCGGTTTAGGTTGAGGGGCCAGTAAGCCAGGACGAGTATGATCAAATAAGGAAGGATCACATATGTCGCAACAGGGCACCGTGGCAGCTGCAACACACAGAACATTAGGAAACGGTGTCATATAGTGATTCTGAACCGCTTACGCTGTTCAATCAGACTGTTGTAAATCTGGCCCCACACTTCGCGGCGGCACCGCGTGCTCTTTACGAAGGCCCTTAAACCTTCATCTGGTGTGTCAGGGTCCACTACTGGCTGCTCACCGCTTGGTACTTCGTCTTGTTTTCGTGAGCCGCCGCGAGATACCCCATGTGCTTTCGCAAATTCCTTGTTTGCCTTGGATTTTGCCTTGGAACCCTCTGGTGCGGCTGTCTTGGACCCTGTGCTCTGCTGGCTTGCATTAGCCTTCTGCTTACCCTTGGCCTTGCTGGCGCGACTTGTTCCAATGGAAGCACTACTGGGTTCGGGGTTTGCAGATGGACTGAATGTAGCCCGCTCAACGAGAAGGACAGCAAGTCCGGTACGATTGCGTCCTCGCGCCGCGCGGCCGGCTCGTTGGACATAATTTGACATTGTTGCCGGTAGTTTCCAGATAATGACTAAATCGATATCCGGGACATCGCATCCCTGTGATATAATGGGTTCAGAGTCGCAGGAAAGAAGTGAGGTGTCGCACTGACCATCCCTGCAGCATCAGTGCACACCAAGATTCGAACATCACCAGTGCGAAAATGAGCCATCGCGGCGGTACGATATTCATTTGATAATGTCGCATTATAGGGCCGAATGATACTCGGCGAGACAATAGGTGTGGTGTGGCTGGAACTCTCTGCGCGAATGGTATTCGGGACCTGGCGCCTTCGTAGCAGGTCGGTGAGATGGTCAATGATGTCGTTACCAACTTGGATGTTGTCTACGTAGATATACGTTTTGGGTATGTCCTCCGGCGTGTGAATCGTGAGTGGCAGGACAAAGTCGAGGTCGACAAAGCTATTCTGGGGGTGTTCACATGCCCGTACAACAATGGATACGTTGGGACGATCGTTCCCAACGTTGACGAACATGCTGCCGTGTTTCGGGAAATGAAGTTTACTATGAATGTCGCGTCGCACACGGTCTGTGAGAGTAGCCGTCACTGCAATGACGGGAGTCCCCCGAGCGAGGAAAGCACGAGTGGTTCCGAGCGACGAATACTTTTTTCGAAAGTCTGCACCCCAATGAGATATGCAGTGCGCTTCGTCCACAAAAAGCGAGATGACATGGCGCATAAATGACGTGTTGCGAAGGATGCGGTTGATGAACGTGCGCGACTGTAGCATCTCCGGTGACAGGAGAATGATTTGATACCGGCGAGCTAGAATGGCCTGTGAGGTGACAGCTACAGAATCAATATGTGTAGTTCACAAGAGAGCCACAAACCTGAACTACACGAGGTGAGCATGCCCCGTTCTTGCTGTTGATGGCAACTGCGTCAAGGCCAAAATCTGTCTTGAATGTCTGAACCTGGTGGTTCGCATTTACACAATGGTCGTTGTATAGATGCGGACAGAGACATACCATCTCATCCTCCAGAGATAGGAGGGGACTGACCATGATGGTCACTTTGTGTTCATTGCCCGGCCATAGATGCGGGCCCGCCGCAATGGCCGTTTTGCCTGATCCAGTCGGGGCCTGGATAATTGTGTCGACTCCTTCGAGCTGCGCACGAACACCGTCGAGCTGGTGCGAATATGGGGGAGAGGGCCACTTGTAAGTTTCCTGCATTTTCCGTGCCAGTTCTTGCACTTCTTCCTCTGTTAGTGGCTTGAAACGGGTGGGAGGCGGAGGCGATGAATGCCTCATGACCCGACGGTGGATTGACATGCGGGCTTTCATAGCAACAGTGTGGACAAGTCAAAAGGTCAGCGTACAGCAAGGATATTGTAGAGGACGTGGACGAGTTGTGCGGAAGTGATCGGACAAGTCTCAATCGAAATCGACGCGCTCTCTCATTCTTGCCTCTCGTCAGCCACTGCACATTTCCTATGGACTAGTACTCGCTCTGATAACACCTGTACATCCTTCACAAGACTTTAGCTCGATGGACCAGCCGGACATATTTGATAACCTCATACCTTTGAGTCCGCAGCCATCGTCATCGCCCGTCCACCCTATGACCCCTGTACGTTTGCCTGCTCTCTTTCCGGAACCACACATACCATCTTCGCCTCCACCAAACCCGCATGCAGCCTCTGGGTACTCCACCGACCACGTTAATAACAGCTCCCCAATCACCGGTACCCGGGTTGAGCGAAAGGCGAAACGGCGAAAGAAAGGACTGAAAAAACGGTCAGCCACACTTGCCATGCAGCAGGCGTATGCAGCTCAAATGGAGCAGGAGCGACAAGCCGAAGAACGTGCACAGGAAAAAGCATCTGCACGCAAAGCAGAGGAGCACAAAAGAAACATATTAGTCGAGGTTCTCGATATACTCAAGACTAACGGACTAACCTGGGGCGATCTCGTACTGTTCGTGTCAGATCCAACCAATGCTCACGGGCAGGAGCGGTACGATGGTCTATTTGGCGTGCGAGGTCGTCTTCACACCATATTAGACCTGTGGGTATCTTGGAAGAACAGCAGAACAGGTCGGCAGCTCACTCATGCATGGGCCCTGGATTATATGTCCCGGCTAGTCAACCATGAAGCCAACAAGGCTACGAGGTCAGGTATTTTGCAGTCACGCAAAATGTCGGTGAACGAGGCGTTTGCGCTGACGTTTAGCATGACCTCCGTATATGATCGCCTACAGGTGATCTGCCCGTGCATGACATTTCTTATGCACGAGTTCAGCATGACGCCACGGCAGAAGCGTGATGCCACGCCGCAGACAATTGCGCGCAATGACAAGGTGAGTGTCGACCTCTCAACAGTCACTGAAAATTCACTCACATTGGCCAGCGTGTGGGAGCATGCATAGTAGACTTGCTCGGCGAACGCAGTCAAAACAATAGCTATATGAAGCATGTGTTAGGCCTATACCTCTATGCCACAGGCGCGCAACGTCAAGTCCTCAGCGTGTTGTCTCATCTTGGTCTGTGCAGTAGCTATCCAACACTCGTGGGCACTCGTTCGGCACCCTTGGCAGCTGACGGCCTGAGTATTCCCGACGACGATTCCGACGATCCTGATTATAACGAGGACGATTTCACGAGTGATTCAGACTCGGAATCCGAATATAGCTGGACCAGCGGAGATGACTCTGGATCAGACCCTGAGGAGAGCTGGCCGATGAACAAGGATACGGACATGTTGGCGGGCTCCGCCACTGCAGTACAACGTGCTTGCGATGTACAAGAAGAGTCGGCTCCTGAAGCGCCCACGCTCCCGCTTCTCGAGCGAGGCGCTGGACTTCTTGCTCGTCTGTCCTTCGCTTGCCGACTCACGGTGCGTCGCCACGCCAGACGCATCAGCCTGGGCTACGTCTACGACAACATAAATATGGTGCTCAAGGTCGCGGAGCAGATCCTCGGTCGCAAAGACTCGCAGGAGAACGGCACTTGCGCCACTGCCTTCGCACTTTTTGACGCCTCTCCGGACGACATGCGTACTGCCGATCTCATACATTCTCACTTCACCGCCCCTCCCCTCTCGATCAATGACATCCTCCTCTCCCCAGACGAGTCTCTGGCACTGCATCAGCGCCTGCAGCATACCGCCCTGCGTCTGATTGTGCAGCACGGAGGCCAAGCTTTTGCTCGGTTTCGCGACCATGTCCACGCATCTACACCCACCACGGACCAGAAAATCCCGCTGCATAAAACCGACATCTACCCGTTGCCTGCCATGGACATCGACGAGTCCAAGACGACAGGCAACGCCGAGGTCATGGAGACGATCTTCCACGAAGTCGGACTCGATATGCAGGGAGACGGCTTTGCAGACACTGTGAAGCTGATTTTTGGGGACCAGCTCTCGATCGCACGCCTTCGCTCTCTCATGGAGAACCGTGTCGGCCATGACAGCTTCCATCAATCCTATCTCTTCGCTGCGTTTGGACCCGGCTTCTTTCATAACCAGATGATTGCAACACATGCGGTCCTTGAGACGCACTGGGGTAGCCCGAGCAGCGGTGCACGAAATCCTGGATCTCTTTCATTCCATAATGTTGTTCTCGACCGCAAACCGATCGTCTTGTCATCCCTCCCACCCTACCGCACCACCCGCGACCTCATCTTCGTCTCCCTCACTGCACGTCTGCTCCACTGCCTAGAGCTTGTCTGTGGCAATGAGAATCTCGAGGAGTATGCAGCCCAAGTTACCTACAATGATCTGGTAGAAGACGTATGCCAAGTCGTTGCGCGCTTCGCCAACCCCGATGTCGTCACTGAGCTGCGGGAGGCGCGCGAGGAGGAGGCCTTCAGGGCGCAAGCAGACGCAAGCACTTCGGATGCATCTCCCGCTGCGACAGCAGGTGACGTGATATTTGAGAATGGTGTCCTCTTTCTCCGGGACGGCCTCATGCTGCGCGAGTTCACCGACGCCATCAAGGCAGGCGATTCCGGACGCATCATCACCATTGTTAAGATTCTCACACTCATGTACCGGGGCACGAAGCATACGAAGTACGCGCACGAGCTATTGTTCCTCGTTCACAACTTGACACACGTGTGGCCGATACGACTTCGGTGAGTCGCCTGACCACATGATCGATTTCGACGTCACTGACCCTTTAATACTTCAGTAATATCATCCTCAAGAACTGGCTTGTCAATCCGAGTGGCAATCCTAACTCGTGGGTTCCGATTGATCTTCTGCAGGAACATATGAATTTTTGGATCAAGGTGAGTCATCTCCTGTCTCAACAATCTCAATGCTCATGGTACGTACATCACAGACGGTATACAAAGCACACGGCAGTAACGCATCATGGGAATGGCTCGAGACAATCGCGCCGTGTATCAACATTCTCCGCCAGCTCGCCACCGAAATTAATGGCTCACTCGGTGCCAAGCAAGGAACAAAGCACCATACCCCGGACCTGACGAGGGACATTACGGAGCTCAGACAATCACTTCGCACTCATCGTGTGTACCACATCGAGCCTGGTCGTGTCATCGACGGCGAGGATAGCGTAGTACCCAATATAGCGGCAATCGGCTTCAATCGTCTAGTCGGACCTCTCAACGAGTACAACGAGACGTTCACGCGGCTTAAGGCGCGGCGACTTACCGCTCCGCTCGTCGGTCCTGCACTCAATTTACCTGGTGCAGGTGTAGCAGCGCACACCGCTGGCCCGGGACGGAGTACAGCGAGCGCGGATACTCCTCTAGAGGTGCCTCAGGCAAGTGAGGTTACCGTCTCCCGCCCGGATGTTCACGACAATGTTCATGAAGACGATGACGATGCAGACGACGACGACGAGCCTTACTGGGCAAGCACAGGCCTCGACCTCGATGAAGAGACCTTACTCTCATTGGACGCGGAGGCTGATGTAGCACTTGACGGCGGTTGGTAGGGCATTGTATTAGTGTATATTTAAACCATGACGTCTGCATTGCGTTTTGAGAGAACGGGGCAGCACGTACTTGTGCGAAGCTACTCTCGTCCTGTGTCCCCACAGAGGCGAATTGGAGATTTGCCTAAGTATGATTTCTCACGGGGGTCCTAATTAGGAAGCCCACCAGGTGAGGCCCCGAGTTTGCCCAGCCGTTCCGGTAAGTAGCACGCAAACCGGAACGGCTGGTCCGAGCCTAATGCTAGCTCCGCCATCGAGGCTGCGATGCACATGATGAACGCGCGACACAAGTCACGAGCCGAGATCGCTTCGGACTCATAGCCCGATTGGGGCATCAACATCTCCGATTTCAACCGATATCATTATCGACGCGATCTCTTCTGCAGTTCCTTCTATGTCTGACCGCCAGCTTGCCGCCGATGTGGGCACGCTCCTCGATGCCCTAGAGGAGGCAAAGGCTATCATCTTGCGTGCTTGTTCTCAAGGTGATACTCTCGCAGTGGCGGGAGCTACCGCTGCGTTCGCATCAGGGGTATCTTGGGTTACTTCTGCGAAGGTATATCATGGTAATTGTTCGATTTGGAAGTTTGGATCATTCACAGCTGATTTCCAATCGCATGACAGCTTCCGGCGCTACCGAGCCCTTGAGTCCCCCTATCGCAACGCTGCAAGACACTATGGTTGCGCACGAGGTAGGCAGCTATCTCATTGAAAATCTATCTAAATCATCTTCTTAGGAATCCGAGAGTGAAGATGAACTTGACATGTTGGCATCGGATGCCGCGGAAATTCCGGACGCGCAATATGTCATCGAGGGTAGTAGTTCGACCACCCGGCTTGTAGATACTGCGGGTTTGAGGCGCCCTGAGCCTGCGGTCATGGGCCGCACGCACGCAGAACATGTCGCAACCGATAGCGCTGACGATGGCTCAGAGATACCCGTGGAAGATATCTGCTTTCGTGAGGTGAGCAAAATATTTCTCAGGTCGGTTTGGTGATGCAAAAATAATTTGATGATCCAGGGATACTGTTCTGAGGACTCTACTGAATCTCTTGCTACACCTGAAGAGGTGTCAGAATCCGCTAATGGCATTCAAGGAGTGCCTAGTATGAGTCCAGAGCCTCATCTAGATCCTCCTGCGGTTCCAGCAGGTGCTCCCGCTTGGTTCATCGGTACTCGCACCGCACTTGTGTCCCTCTTAAATAAGAGATCTCCTATGACCTTGGACCTCCGCACTCGCTGGGTCCAAGTCTTGAAATTGTGGACCTTGTTCGAGTCTAAGACAGGTTTTTCCCAGCCGGTAAGCGCGCGGCGGCGTAGCTCTTGGAGTGATCGCTCGCTGATTTTGAGCTCAGTATGGGCGGCTGCCTATCTCTGTTGAGCGCCCGGATGAAATTGGTCCGTGGATGCGCGCTCACCATAGAATGAATGCAGTAGTCGTTAAAGATGTGCAGGCCTTTTCCCAGAAATGGTGGCTCTGGTGGAATGATCTGAATCCCGACTGGCGTTCACGCAGAGGCGGCTTCCCGATACCGGGTGGTACTCAGCAAGGACCTTGGACAAGATTGGCAAAGAGGGGTTACAGCGGCTTCATTCTGGTTATAATTTCTCTCTACTGGTGGTTCCCGAAAGGGTTAGGAGATCCTCTGCTTGGTAGCTGGTCTTCGGCTCTGCGCGATGTCTCATGGGTTCTATCGGACATCGAGCGCTGGGAACACGGCGCCAAGAAGTGGTTAGCTGTGCTTCATATCTCTGGCCGTATATGCTTATTCTTCTCGCCCAGCACGTCCACAAAGCGGAGCGGCAGTATCAACTCGGCCGCGGCTCAAGCCAGCAAACGCCAAAAGCGCTCCAGGTTTGTTGGTTCCTCACCATGATTACATATGTTGATTAGATGTCCGCAGCGCGTAGTTCCTGACAGCAGCATCCCCTGGATGCCTCGATCTCAATTTGAAGGAAATATATGTTCAAGATGTAGGACTAAGTAGTACCGAAAGATGCGATGTGCGATACTATGTAACCATTATTGCAGGCTTACACTTTCCCATGGGGTATTGCGCGTAGACACTCGAGCTTCTCCTTCATGAACGCTGCCGACATGGACAATGCGGCGCTGCCCCGCATTGGCGGCGGCGGCGGCCATCAGCAAAACGTCGGGTGCCTGGATCTCGTCTGAGACGTCTGAATCAGACGATTCAGGAGATTCAGACGTTCAGATGGCAGTCTGGACCCAGTAGATTCATTTCTGGATCAGACCAGCAGTTCTGCGCCAGGCCATTCTCAGACCGTTTCAGGGGGCACTCAGAGGGCAGTCAAAAATGCATTGAATTTTAAACCAGCCAGTATGAGCCATGAATATCGAGGTATACGAAGACTGTGACACTGATATCAAGCAGACAGAACGAGTGGCGCGAAGGTGGAAATGGGAGATGTGAAGGCAAGATGGGAATTGTAAATCGAACGGCCGCGTATGTATACGCATGTTCACGCCACACACACGCACCGGCGTTCATCCAGCGTGGCCTCGTACCCTTGCTCTCGTCCTTCCCAAATACACTGTCCCCTCCTCGCCCAGCCCCCTGAACATGACTCCCGGCTCCATCTCCAACTCCGGCTTCGGATCCGAGCCACGACGGAAGCCAGCCACGACTCGGAACGGTATACGAGAGTGGGACAGACTGTGGACACCGAGCTTGATCGTCTCGGGCCCAGGGTCGATGATGGTCGTGTCGGCCGCATGGAGGATGTGGCGCCTCGGAAATGAATGTGCTGGGGTGCTGGGGAATGTGTGCGCGCATTGGCGTGCGGACATGGAAGAGGAGCGGGAGCAACATACTTTTGGTAGCATCACATGATGAGCACATACACCAAAGTGCCTCGGCCCGTCCGCCCTGAATACCACTGTGCGTTGGATAGGTGGCATGCTGCTGGCAGTTGTGAGCTTCCGATGCCGTGAGCATCTCCATACACTGTACCTCTGCATCCTTGCACACCGACATTGTTTGTGGGACGATAGCGCACATGAGCCCCATGCCACCTGATGACACACTATGCGAGGCGGGCCCAACGCGTCCTCGTCTGCTGGTCAATCTTACGCATGCACTCAAAGCCGTAGCGCTCGCCCAGCGTGCACGTAGGGTGCTCTGGCACCGAGAACCTGTCTAGCACACACACATCAGCACACATCTGCAAAAAAAAACAGGACTGCAGATGCACCACGCACCAATGTGGTTCAGCACACGCGCACACA
The DNA here is from genome assembly GCA_022376435.1 of Amylocystis lapponica. Taxonomy (NCBI): domain Eukaryota; kingdom Fungi; phylum Basidiomycota; class Agaricomycetes; order Polyporales; family Postiaceae; genus Amylocystis; species Amylocystis lapponica. Next base: position 10,473 of record JABYQE010000125.1, read on the forward strand.
CCCGTCATAGCCGGTGTGCTGTGCCCACGCCTGTCTTGATGCTCACAGTCATGCGGCTGCGGCCGACGCGGTACTGCGCGTCGACGGCATGCAGAATACGAGCAGCGCAACGAGTAGGTCAGGCGGCGGCACTAGGGGAGAAGTACGCCAGTGAGTCAGTGAGGGGAAGTGAGTCAAAGGAAAAAGACGAACTGACGAACTGACGAACTCAACCGCGCGAATAGCAACGGGGAGTCACGTGCTCTCACACCTTGACGATTTTCTCAAGAGTCCGTTTGCCACTGTCTTCTTCGCTGACCCTGCTGCTCTCACCGCATCGCCGACGTCTCCTCCAGGCGAACTAGCCAAGAAACTCTACACCGAACTTGAACGCCACCACCATGTGCCCGGTACTTCTGGCGGTATGTCAAAGACGATCACTGCGCTGCTGAAGAGCGGACAGACAGCGGAGGAAAGCAAGAAGTTAGCGAGAGAGGAAGAGCCCAGTTAGGACGATCTCGACAGAACCGCGGAGTGTGGGCAGTTTGGAACGAGACCGAGTGATCTCTTTCTGAAAGTATGTCCCAAATTGTCGTATTGCACTGAGTTGACTTTCTACGCAGATCTACTATGAGGTCCTCAGCACGTTGGACGATGACCCATGGGCCGGCGTCGTCTCCCCGCCTCTTATTGACTCCCGCGGCGCTGTTCCTCTGTCCATCATCTCGATGTACGCAGCTCTGTTCGTGTTTCCGGCTCGTTCTTACTGTGATCCTGCAGAATACCGGACATCATCCAGCACCACTGCGACTGCATCGTGGAGGCCGATTGCGAGGTTTTTCTCGCGACCAACTTCTGGCAGACGTCCAAGTCTGCAACCAAGATCTGCGATGCGTTCATCGAGCTCTCGCGCCGCGCAGAGCAGCGCGGGAAGAAGGTCGCCGTGAAGATGATGTACGACCGCGCGAACCTGAAGATACTCGCGGAGACGCACGTGCGCATGTTCGAAGACGAATGGACGGGCAACGAGGTGAAGCTGCCAAAGGAGAGCGATATGCCCGGGCTCGACTTCGAGCTCGCCAACTACCACCAATGCGTCGTGCTTGTGCCTCGGGGTGGGCTCCGCTAGCATTTACTCCGTCACCTTCACCATGACCGCCCGCGCAACCCCGCACAGCGCGCTCTTCTTCCCGCCTCCCACGTCTCTCCATACTTCTGCTTTGCGCGCCCTGCACGCAACGTACCGCGATACCGTTGCGGGCTTCGCGGGCGGTGGTGAGTGCTGGGACTGAGCGAGGCGCTGTGCTACGTCGCGCAGTTTGTGTACGTCCCCGTGCCCGTCCCGAGGGTTGCGCGCACGCATGAGCACCTCAGATGCCCAAGAAGCCCTTGTCCAGGACACCGCCGTCCTCCTTGCCATCGCAGGCGGCCCCGCATCCGCCGGCACCCTCACCCGCGTCTTTCGCTTCGACACCATCACCGTGCAGCTCACCGGTGCCCCGCTCGAGGACGATGACTTTACCAGCTGTGTCTGGACACTGGACAGGACGACGAGCTCGCCAACCATGTCACACTTCGTCCTCCATGCAATCAGCTGCTGCCTCAGCCGACATCGTGTTCATCGACTCTATCGACCTGTCCGCGAACATAGGCGCGGACTGGTGGGGCCGCGACCGAGCACAATCAGTCGCGGTCAGCGTATCACTCCACCTCCGGCCCTCATCCTTCGAAAACGCAGGCGCGACGGACGACGTGCGCACATCCGTCCACTACGGCGATCTATGCAAGAACATATCCGCCCTGGTCACGGATCCCACCGCCAGCTTCGACAACGCAGCAGGCCTCGCGCGAGCAGTCACCCAGGTCGCATTCGAGATGGCGAGCACAGTCGCCACGCAGGTGCACGTCGGCATCGCGTCGTCGAAGCTAGTGCCCCTGGCTGGATGGCGGCACAATCGTCTGGTAGTACATGCTATGTATTATATAATGTTTAAGCACTTCCCAATGGGCTGCTCCCCCAGTGTGTTCCCCTGCATTGCCCGCCACTCACCTGCTGCCCAGTCAGGCCCCCCTGCATGTAGACCACCCGATCGTATAATGCACAGTCCATGTGATCGCCCACGACCGTGGAGCGTACGTCCGCATGACCCTCGCACTCAACGACGCCTTTGTCGAACACGACAAGACAGTCCGCGTGGGCAGAAGCAGGTGGGAAAGCCAACTCGATGAAGCGCGACTCGAGGAGGTAGGTGGGGCGGAGGGAGACGAGGTGGAATCTGGCAGCAGCAGAGGGGCGGAGGAGGCGGGCGACGCAGGCGCGGACATCGCAGGCGTGCTCGGGCTCGTAGACGAGGTCGAAGGCGGCGTCGAGGGGCGGCGCGGTGGAGACGCGGGCCAAGTCGAGGGCGTGGGTGTGTACGGAGACGGCGGGGTTGACGTCTGTCGCGACGACGGTGGTGCGGAGGCGGCGGGCGTCGAGTAGCTTTGCTGCGGTGAGGCATATGAGGCCCGTGCCTGCGCTGAGCTTGAGCACGCGGATGTAGTCGAGGCCGAGGCCAAAGTCGTCCAGGGCGGCGGCGAGCATGCCAGCGTGGAGACAGGCGCTGTCCCCGGGTCAGGGCGCCGACGCCGACTTCGCGGGATTTGATGGGCTTACAGCTTCGTTGCAGGCAGGCCCTCCAACGAAGGAGGTCCGAGTCTGTCAATTCCTTGGCCTCCACATTGATCATTTCCACTTCATCCGCAGATCAAATGCACGCTACGACATAACCATTGATCTTCCGTCAGAGTCCGCGGAACTCGGTTTCCCGAACTCGATTGGGTTCTGACAGGAAATCGAAGAATCATAATATTTTGCCCGACCCTCTTACAGGTCAGCTCGTTGGTTGCGTACGGGAGACTACCTCGTCCTGCGGCTGCGGGCCCTCCAGGCCCTTCGACACCTGCCGCGCGATTCCTGTCTGCACCTCGCTGCATATGAACTATGATATCTCCTCATTCCAGCTCAACCCCGCGAACAACAAGACAGTGATCGAGCTAAAAAACGAGGCCTTGCTCCAAGACGACGAGCAGCCCCCCAGCCAGACCCGCAAAAGCAAGGGCACTAGAAAGCAGCTGCGTCTGGGTCCGAGTCCGACGGCGGGGACGCCATGGACGTCGACATCGACGTGGCCCTCTCCGACGCTGGCTCGGACGCGGACGAGCCGCAGGAAATCGTGCCGATGCACGCGGAGGGCGGGATCCACGCGTTGCGCGACAAGCTGCATGCGCGCATGGCGGCGCTGCGGCGGGGTGCGCGCGGAGGCCAGTATGGTGAGGCGGGGAGCAGGGACGAGTTGCTCGAGGAGCGGCGGGCACAGCGTGGGGCGATGCGTGAGCGGCGGCGGAAGGAGACGCGCGAGAAGATCAGGCAGGAGGAGGAGGCGAAGGGTAGGAAGGGCAAAAACAAGGACAAGGCGCAGGACAAGGGGCCTCAGGCGAAGGTGCATGTGGTGCCATGGTGGTCTGAGGGCGAGGCTCATTCTGTTGCGCAAACTCAGCTTCTCGTCTCGGAGGACACGTCTAAGCCAGGTCCGTCGCACGAACCTCGGGCGGCACCTCGGTGCGAGCATATACACCGCATATTGGAAAGGTGGGGTTTGATTCGACTAACCCCCCCCCCCCAAATCCGTCGACGGGTCAGTCGACGCAGTGAAAGGTCAAATTTATTGTGGTGTGCACCTGGAGATCAAGCAGGTCCTGTCTATGCAGTGAGCAAAATGCGCAGTCGGTGAGTCCTCGAAAATGCCTCGTCAAGTAGGGGGCCTAATGTGCCTGCAGAAAGGATCTATACCGTTTCAACCTGGACACCAGTTGGCATCGTCCATCACCTGGACTATTACCCGAAGACATACCCTTGCATGCAGAATCCACACATTTGAAGCACTCCACGTCTCGCTCGGGACCATGGCTGACGCGGGTATGAGTCTCGTCGGCGAGAGAATACAGGATTCGGACTCACCACATCAATGATACAACCGTCAAGAGGCAGTCTGCATGAAGAGCTCCTGACGCAAGAATGTCTGAACGACGAGCAGCAACTTCTCGCGCGGTGTGTGGTCCGTCTAGATCATCAGCGTGCTGTACACATACTCCGGTATAGATGCACGGTCAAGTTGGGCGCGACGAGTAGTGCACATAAGGCGGACTTGTGACTTCACGATGTGAGCTTCGGGAGCGAGAATCATGCATGTGCTCCAGTATGAACGAATGAGTAGGACCGACGGATGCGTCTGAGGCGGATCGTGATGTAAATTCCTAGCACAACATCGAATATTGAGGGAGAAGTTAAAGAAAATCACTCTGCAGTAAATAGACAATCGTACCAAGCTACAATGTCGACAGCTTGGGCCTTTGCTGATGTTCCTACAGTCTGCGCCGCCCACGAACAGGCACAGGAACACCTTGCGTGCCTTGTTCGAGTTCGGGCAGTCGACGACGACGACGCCGAACCCTGCCTTCTGCGCGATCGACGTGATGAGTCGCACCTGGTCGTCCGAGGTCGGGTAGAACTGCAGGACCGTGCGCGAGGGATTGCGCAGCGCCGCACGGAGCGTCGTGAAGAAGCGCGTGAGGCGGTGCGGGGACGAGGATGTCGGGTGTGACGTCTCGGCGTTCAGCAGCCACTGGATCACCGAGATGCTGCAGGGCGCGGGCGCGGGTTAGCTTGAGCGGGATGGAGAGGACAGCGTGTCCTTTTTGTATTTAATGGATCGTAAAAAACGATTGCGTAGATACAATTTCAGTCGTCTGCTGCACATCACTCAGCTTCGTGCACCGAAAAGACGAGTTAAGACTCACATTCTACATGTTCTGCCTGTTCCTCCTCCCGTCCTCATTCGCCCGCCAATCCCAGATCTTCAGGAGCGAGCACGCATTGACACGCGCGCATCAGCGCATCGTAGTCCCGCTGCAGCCGCGCAATGTTCTCCTCGGCGTGCAGACGCAGCATTTCCTCGAGAGCTGCCTCGCTCTCAGCGTGCATGCGCTCGCCCCGTTCGCGCGCGCACTTTTCAGCGCACTCTCTCGTCAGGAATTCCATCCGCACCTCTTGAGCTTGCTCGCGCTCGCTCGCCTTCCGCAGACGGCCTTCTAACTCCTGCACAACCGCCACCCGTCTGGCGTTGTACTCCGTCGCCAGGGCCTCTAACCTTTCCCCTTGAACCTGCCCACGTTCGCTTGCCCTCCGCAACTGCTCTTCGAGCTCCTGCACGACCGCCATCCGTTCGAAACCCATTTGCTTCACTAATTTTCCACCCCACTCGCGCTTGTTTGCCGCAGGCCATGTCAAAAAGGTTAGGACACAGCAAAATAGTCGACTCACCAAAAACCGTCCAACGCGCATGGCCTAGTATGAACCCGATAGTATGGTTGGAGACGGAGGAAAGCGGTGCTGAGCAAGCGCAACCAGAACAGGATGTGGTGGAGAGTGAAGTCAACGGCGGCCCGGCCGGTCACTGACAGAGGCGGGAGACTCAGACGCGCGAGAGCGGGGCGAACGCGCATAAGACTCTCGATATATAATCTAAATCACCCATTTGCACACGCGAACTTTGTGCTCGCTGATGCTGACGACTGTCCCATCTGATTACAGGGCGTTGTGAGTAGAGCGAGCCGTCAATCCACCGTTAACGGAACGACCCATGCAAACCCGCATCCCAAACACGCATCAGTACCACTCTACCACCTCGCGTTGCGCACGTACCGTGTCAATGACGCTCTGAAATCCTTCAACCCAGTCTTTCAGCAACCATTCGTAGTGATATGCCTGCCTAAGCATTCATCAATTAGCATGAAGAAAAACAGAGCACCGCCGGCGATGGAGGGTGAGTTTGGCAGCTGATAGAGGGTCATTTTACTTATCATCAGCCATGGTCTGCAGGATATCCCTGCCCATTGTCTTCTCAACGAAGCCGGGCGTAGGTCCTCTGAGCGAAGCGGGAAGTAAGTCTTATCGTTCATCCACGCTGTCCAACTCTTCGTCCTCACTCTCGCTTCGCCCATCCGCGGCAGCCGCGCGAGCCCAACGTTCTCCGCTTCGTCCTCCTCGAATGCAGTGAGCAGTGTCACACTGAGGAGACGTGAGCAGACCATCGGCAATGTTTGATCAGGGTACGTACACATTCGTCGAGAAGGTGTCGAGGACCTTGTTGAATTAGTTCATTTGGGCTCCTAATGCAGACAATACCAAATACGTTTGTGCTCGGATGGCGTCTCCTCCATGCCTTGCGATACCTCCAGTCTTGCGTCAAATAGCTTGTGTTGGCAATTTAGCCAGACATCCTTACTCTGATGTTTGGAGGAGGAGGCCGCGATAACGTGAGTGCGCACATCCTCCAGCGCGTCATTTGCTGATCCCCTCGCAACTTCCTTTCAATCCAGATCGTTCTCGCCAAGCATGTCCACGGACTGCTGTATCGTAGTCCGACGGTGGATCAATGTGGATCGCCAGGAGCTCCGCCCTCGTTGAGCCCACGGGAGGCGCCGACGAGGCGCGCCAAGTTCGCTCGCACGGCCCATGACACTCGGGGATATTGCCTCCGGCGCACCTCCTAGCCACTGCTACTGAGATCGATGACTCAGATTGGCGCGACACCCTGCCCTCTCAAGCATGGATGTGCGATGCGAACGACCCGCGCTTCTCTGTCAACTCTGCATCCTCTGGTTGTGCCGCGCCATCATGACTCAGCGCAGGCGGGAGGCCTGCCCTATAGACATTGTTAGACATGGGAGAGCATTAGAGGGGGATACTTGCAGGTGATATCTAGGGTTTTGCCACCCGTTCCCGCGAATAATGATTGATTTGATGCTTTCGAGGACCTGTGGAAGTACAAGTTGGTTTTCCACCTTTGCTTTCCACCGCTAAGAGTGTTTCAGCTGCATCTCCTCCTGTGAAAGCTCAACACTCACGAAGCTATCACTGACATTCTGAACAAGGGAAATGCCTCACAGATATGGCAGGCAGCGCCCATCATGGAGATAAACTCCGAAGGCCTTCAGTGCTGCTCTGCTGCCAACCCTCACAGTACGGACCAGGCGTAGCTCACTCCTGGGACGCCAAGCGCGGCATGGAACAGTACATTCGCGCGAAGGCACTAGTACGTGGGTGGGTCAGCATGATGGGTACTCTGAAGCACATTCAGAACTTACACTCTGCCCCGAGAAATGCAGGGACAAGGGATGGTCCGACCACTTGGTTGATTCAGCATGGGCGGAATACCCCCGAGTCGGGAAAGGCATGCACAACTCTCTCAGCTAATCCAATAGCAATGGATATACATTGTAGAACCCCTTGGGTGAAAAGAAGACGCAGTCTTTTAATGTGAGCGACACGACGTGGAGAAATTGAGTGGGGAGGAATCGGAAGGGGTGAATCCACCTTCGGTTTCCGCAACCAAGGACTTATTAGCTTCATTTCTTCCGGTGAAAGCTCTACACTCACCAAAGTTTACCCTGGACAACGTGCATCGCGCAAATGAGCCACAAACACCTTTAGCATCTTGGGTTAGGCGCAGCAGGCTCCTGGGACGCGACATGTAAGAGCACATTGGCGCAAAGCACATGAATCCCCGCTATGATTGTAGATAATTCGATCCTGGCAACAGCGACTGTCAACGAAGGAAGCCTGCGTCTTGATCCAGTGATGCAGAATGTATGAGTAATTCTGACATCGCAGAGCCAAAGGTAAAACTTACGATGGTCACCACGGCCATCCGAGTAGAGGATTCCAGGGCTTCGTCTACGTCGCGATCTGCACGTTTCTATCCAGAGAAGCAAACAGTGAGTGGTGCTGCCGATTTCGACGAGCCTACATGGCAGACGAACCTCAGACTAGGCTGTGCATGCTTGTGCCGCTGGAGGTCGCGACCGACCAGCTCAACTGCCCTAGTATCTGGCCCGAGCGCCGGGAGAAGATGCCCGATCCCTCCGGAGCCCCGACTCCGGTCCCGTGCGATCATGACTTCGCTATCAATGTTCTAGTATTTCCCCGACTCCTCCAGCTGCACGGCGCGCAAAAGTACTCGCCCCGCGTGCTCTCCATCGTTATCCGCCAGTGCAAGGCATCTCAGCGCCAGTCCCGATCAGTGTGTTTTGGATATCGATAGAGACGTTCATACAATCGGCTTTTGCAGAAAGCATCTAATAATTCAGCAAAAGAGCTCGTCAAACAAGCTTGGTACCCGTCCCTGTACCTGCGTGGAGCACATGTGCGCAACAAGGAACGCCTCTGGATGAGGGTCGCTTGTGGTCAATAGAAAGTGATTTGAGAATCCACAGGCTCCCCGCGTGCACCCTCGACTTCCGTCTCGCATGCCGTATGATGATGATGAACTCTGCATTTATATACCGCAACAAGCAAACAAGTGCTAAGACGCGGGTCTCGCATGCCGTAGAAAGGCATACTGCGGAGTCCATACTTCAAGGACGTTAGCTGCCAGCCATCAGTACTCAGTGTCCAGTAAGACACACCAGGCAAACAGAGCCGCTACCACATACCGAATCACAACGTTCCGATGAGGCCACAGGTCGTTGACTCACAGAACCTTCTCAAAGTTAGGCTCGCTGTAGTTCATTCTGATTCCCTAAGTATGAGACAAATATCCTTTGTATCAAGAGTGCATTGCAACGGTAACAAATGCAGAGCCAAAGCATCCATTCAGTCCAATGTGGAGACCCCAAAGCCGGCCTGCACTTGGGGCTCAGTATAAAAACGTTGATGAACTCATTCAAATTCGGTCAGCGACTGCAGCTATCAGCCTCTCCAGCCTCTCAATGACTCCTCACGCACAACAGAACACTTTTCCTGCCCCACCTGGTCCACAGGAGCGTCAAGCAAACAGTCGATTTGAAGTGCTTCGAAGAGGTGGCAGCTTCACAGAAGGGTCCAACGACCACGATCTTCCAGCCTGTGATTGGTGGCAAAATCTCCAGGCTACGCTCAGCAGCCCACGCAGCGAAGAAGACGCATTTATCCTCGAACACGCACGACGCCTCATAGGCCAAAGAGACTTTCAATTGAAGCTTATGCGCGACTGCGAGGCCGTCAACCGCGCTCATATGAGTGCAGAAAAACGTCGCGTGGATATGGAGAAGCAGGAACACCTCTACAAGGAATGTGTCGAGGTCGAGGAACTCCAAGAGCAAGCTCAAAGAAAGGCAGAAGAGACCGAGGCGCGCATGGACATTGGAGAGGATCATGTGCGCATCGAGGAGGCCAACAAGAGAGCTGACGAAGAACGACTCAACCGTTTGCATTGGCACACGATCGAGAAGGCACGAATGGAGCAGGGCGAGAGGGAGAGGGAGAGAGCGAGAGAACAGAGGTTCGCGGAGGTGCTTGAGAAAAAGGAGCGCCAATGGAGAGAAAAGGAACGAGAGACGGCGGCGCGCCACAAGGCGGAACAGGACCAGCTGGTCCAGCTCACCCGCTTGTACGCACAACAAATCGAAGAGGAACGAAACAAGGCGAAAGCACTTGCCGAGGAGATAGAACAATTGCAACAATGGAAAGTGCGACGGGAGCTGGCGGAGCGGCTGCGAAAAGCGAGGGAGGACACACGGAAGGAGGATATACGACGGAAGGAGCAGAGGCGCAAGGCCGAGGAGCAGAAGCGCAGGGCCGAGGAAGAGCAGCAGCAAGCACGTCGGCACGAGGAAGAACTTCGGCGTCAACGAGCAGAAGAAGAAATTCGCATGGTTGCATACACGCGGAATTTCTTTGCTCAATATGACGCGAAGTGGGACTTACTGCTTCACGCTCCTCAGCAAGTGCCCGGTCCCCTGAAGTTCTCAGATCTCCCGTGGCCAGTCCTGTTGGAAACAGTGGATCTCCCGGGGCTGATCACTCCAGAGCTCGTGGAACAATTCGTGTTCCATCCATTGCATGACAGTATGTCCGGAAAAGGCCCAAAGGCCCGTGTCATGGCCCAAATCAGGCACTACCACTCAGACAAATTCGACATAGCACTCAGCAAAGTCGACCAGAACGAGAAAGGCATGGCTAGAATAGCAGCAGAGGCCGTCACACGGGTCTTGACGGACGTTTTGGCGAAGCTTCCAACTGGGTAGAACCAAGTCATGATCAATATGCTTGCTCGCATGTCTTTGATTGCGTAGATGGTAGTCAATCATAAACACATGCGTAGATTTCGAACATCATGGGCTCGCTACTAGTAACGAGCCTCAAGTCTCGTGCAAGCGCAATCTGCAAACACGTCCCAAGACACATTATCACATTATTCAGTGCTGATGTCCAGAAAGACATCGGGTCAGGCTCAGCAGTATAAGCCCTACTTGTCGGGGTGGTATGAAGCTTATGCACCCCCAGTGTGTGTTCGGTCTGCTGACAAATGAGAAAAGTGGACAACGCCTTTTCCCTCAAGCCTGAACACACACAATGATCAGCAGAGGCCGGCACCATGGCGGTTGACGGTGTAGGTGTTATTCAACCGCTATGAGCACAACCACGGCTGTGTTATCCGCGGCGGGATTAATAATGGCGTCCAGACGGGTTGAGCGGTAGTCTCACGTAAGCATATTCCAGATCAGGGTGCGCAAATCTCGCCAGAGCGCTCTGATCAGATCTGATTGGTGTGAGGTGAGGACGCCACAGGACTACATGCCCGGGCCAGTGAGCCACTGGATTAGACCTGGTAACGGTGGCGACAGATGGCATTCGTTCAATGTCCAAACGGCAAGTTACTCACGTTCACTTCGCCAGAACAACCGAGAAGTATTACATTGACGGAAACTGTGTACGGTACGTTCTACGTTGAACCCAACAAGTCAAACACGTCGCCTCACACTGCCATTGGAAGTGACTACGCACCATCGGGAGAATCAACAGAGTGACAAGAGAATAAGGTCAGATCGAGATTTCTCCTGGCTGTTATATTTTATCACAGCGGAGGGATATGCACTTTTTAGAATAGCGAAACTCTGATGAAACCTTGGATTCCCTAGTACTGGTGCGTCATATCTTGTTGCTTGGATATAGCGCCACCGGAAAATATAACATGATATTCTCACCGCAGTGTTATACAACCAATCGCCCGTCTCCATCGTCTCAGTCGTTGCGCTGTGCCTCTTCCACTGCAACAACTGAGTCCAGACCCAGGCCGACATCACATTTCATACCGTCACAATTCTCTTGATCACACCCGTCCATTTCTTGCTTTACCGCTACCTTTCAATCCCGATCAATTCTTGCATTTCTTCACTGTTCACTCGTAGAGAAATGCCTCGGTGCATCCATGCATGATACAACAACTCTAAAAACGAACAGCATCGACCACCATTACCAGTGTCCCGCTCATCGCATGCCAGCCAGCCTTATTCCACGGCTACAAACCTCCTCAATATACTCAGTAAGTTTTGCGACAATCGAGCATTGCTGACATTTGAATCTCACGATGTTATCTGCTAGTCGGATCCCAGTCGAGCTTATTGGCGAGGTCATCCGCTGGTCGGATTTGCGTACCGCACTTATCTGGCGGCGCGTAGTATGCGTCTAGAGGATCCTGTCGTCAATTCGCGGGATTCAGGCTCTCCCGTGGGCCTCAAGGTGCGAGGACAGCCTTCTATCAGGCTGACTGTGTGCTCAGTCTGCCTCTTTCCAGAATCTGGGTGCCACATGCTTCTCTCCAAGTGGGTCAACTTATTGGGATGACCCATAGCACGTCTGCTGATTTGTTCTCAAGTCGCTCGTAGCTGACCAAGTATGCGTCCATATTCAATATGTGCTTGAAGCATTCTCGCGAACAGTTCAGTTTTAAGGCAAGCATATGTATGATATGGTCTGCGAGAAGTGAGAGACTACTTGGAATTAACGGTCTCGCATTAAATGGTCATCGTGATACTTGGAGGGCGCCATCTAAGCAATATAAATTTCCAATCGAGATGTCTCACTGATACAGCAGCTAAGCAGAGTCAATTGGACGCCTCCTCCGTCTGCCAGATGAAAACTGAATTCGCAGTGTTATGTTCGCTCGCACCCGCTGCAATAACAAAATGGTCAGAAGCTTCATGATAGTATCCCTACGAAAGAGATTAGTCTAGAGAGCATGAACCGAGTATGAATGATGTGTACCGCAACACACTGCAGGGTTACTGATTCTATGAGATAGAAGTATTAAATCAAACATCATTTTTGTCTCGGCACAAAATTGCTGACCTTCAAGACGTAAAGTCTGCCAATGTTGGCCATTGGATGCATTCCAAAGGCGCAATTTGCCAGTGATGCTTCCTCCCAGCAACATCGAGCCGTTATGCACGTAGATAATCGGCAAAATGACTTCAGGGTCTTCATTAGGATCCGGTGTGAGTTTGAATATACGTAAACCAGCCGGAATCCTATAAACTTCGAAGCCAGACGAGACTGTGCATATCGCGAGCGATCGATTGTTTGGAGATACAGCACAGTAGCCACTACATGCAACGCCGAAAAGAAGGTCGCACAGAAGGTCAGCAGATGAATAATTTCGATAGCAAGACTCACCAGCGAGGCAGAAGAATTGACCACAGCACCTGCGGATGATCCGGGTCCCATTGGTAACAACTTCAATGCGCCATGATGAATACATGTATTGAGTAAGATATCAACGAAAGCTTACACAATCCCATGGTTCAGATATGCAGTAATCAAACAGTTGGGATCGAGATTGTGCAACCATTGCACTGAACTCGTGACAACGGGTCTCACGTCACTGTTTGAGGTATCATGAGGAGACCCCAATATATCGCCGTGCCCCCAACTCATATCTGGTGCAACCGTGAGAGGTGACTCCAAATTCATGTGCAAAATGAAATACTCGCCATCGTCTAAACATGTCCACAACTTGACGACGTCTCCTGCGGCAGAAGCCAGATGACGCAAAGCACCTAAGCTGCTGTTCATGGACAGGCAATCTATTGCCTTCGAATGTGCTTGGAAACCGGCCACTACGATTGTGTTCTGCCTCTATAGCTGTGACAAAGGTCTTAGCGTGGGCAGCATGAAGATGTACTGACCTCATCAAACTTTATCGTCAGTAATGTCCCATCTGCAGTCCCACATAGAATTTTTGACGGGCCATTGGTCCAGAGCAGAGACAGGGCAGCCGACTGAGTGACTAGACGATGGAGAGGTAGCCCGGTGATCAAAGACCATATTACAACACGATTATCTGCGCTTCCACTGGCAACGAATGCACCGTCCGGGCTGATAGCGACACAGTGGATAGCATCCGAGTGTTCATTGGCGAGACTAAACTTCAGGTTGTACCGCAGCGGCATCGAAAGGTGCGATAGCAAAGATCTACTCTCGAGCTTGAATATTTAGAGGCCAGTTGAGAGGAGCTCTCGTGACTTTTGAGTCAGCATGTGTGTGTAAGATGGCGTGACCGCCGCTGCTCACTATAGATGCCCGCCGTCGACGCGAGTTAGGCTAACCTAATCTAACCACCTCTCCATCCAGGAGCTTCGCGCCGCAGACATCCGCTCCCACTTCTCCCGTCTCGTCGCAGATGCGGGCGGCCTGCTTGTGCCGTTCAATATCCCCCCTCCTGCCCTCTTTCCGTCCTTTGCGCTGCCGGGACACGGCTCGCGCCACCAGAGAGACATTCTCCATGCGCACATCCTCCCACCTGGGTGGCGTGCCCATGCCCGCCCTTCCGCCACCGCCACACCCAGAACCCAACGCCACCGGCCGCGTCCGACGCCGCTCTGGTAGCCTCGATGCGAATGGTTGTCTAAGCGGTCTCACTGGCCCGGTGGTCTTACCTCGAAGAAGATGAGAAGCAACAGGGATGTCGTAACTCGCCATTATAGCGCGTCGGTGGGCACCACTTATCCTGGCAATGTTCTTGTGCCTGACTCGACTCAAAACAGCCGTCCAATGTTGCATATGTGATCGGCCAGACCGACCACTCGCCTCCAACGTCATTCCACCACTACGGCAGCATCAATATGCCAGTACTACATCCATATTCGCAAGGACAGCAGCAACTTTTTCACCCTCGTATCCGTAAAATTGGATCGTGGCGACCCGGTGCAAATCCGGTATGTTGACGCAGCTAGGCATTCCTCCCGATATCCCTCTTCCCGCTATCCAGACTGTCACTCGCGCCGGTGCGGTCGTTCCATATCGCGCTCTCATCCATCCCCCTCGCGCTCACGCAACCGCGGCAGTTCAATGCGCTTGGGCGAGATGCTCCTCGAGGCAAACGCCGGCGATGATGCAGACCGCCGCGCATTAGAAGGCGCCCCTCTCCCCCTCGCACACCACCTTTCACAGCACCTTCCGTACGGGCAGGCCCCACGCGGTCGCCATCGCTCGAACATGAAGCGCGTTGAGCGCTGTGGGACGCTCGAGAGCCAGCATCTGGCCAGTCTCGCACAACAGCCCGCTGCAATCCATCCGTCTTCGCACCACCAAAGCGCGCCTATTGCCAACGGCCGTGTCCCAGCTTCCCAGCCCTCCTCGAGCTCCGACCGCTCTATCCACCGCACGGACTCTTTACCCACACATTCCCATCCCCAGACTCCGCGCGGAGTGGTCGGTCCTGCCGGCACATACATCACTTTGTCCAACACGTACGGCCGGCATGAGCGCGACAAGCCTCGCATCCGGCCCACGTCTCCACACTACTCGCAGCGCACGGGCCCACTACGGTCGTCACCGACTCCCCCATACATCGTCACGCTTCCAGGGTCGTCTGTCGGTGACGAGGACGGCGCGTATGTTCGCCATTATCATAGCCCTCGGGCAGGCTACCGTTTATGTTCTTACTGGGCTCTACGGTCGACCCTGCGATCTCGGCGCTGGTGTTTGTCTGCTCATCATCCAGCCCATCCTGCCTCCCTCATTGTCATTCTTGTCAATAGTCTCCTCCAAAAGGGCGATGGTCTCGGCTCTGGCATCTCCCTCTTCATTGCCACCAACATCTGCGAGTCTATTGTCTAGAAGGCCTTCTCACCCAATACCATCAATACCGGTCATGGTCCGAGTTCGAGGGTGCCGTTGTCTCCCTTTTTCACCTGTTCTTCACTTGGAACGACAAAGGACGCGCCCTCCGTGAGGCCTTATGGCGCGAATGGCTTCCCAACGTCATGAACCTGATTGCCACCGTCGTTGTCTTCGCCATTGTCATCTACCTCCAGGGCTTCCGCATTGAGATCCCGGACAAGCCTGCCTCTGCACATGCCCATTCCCACCAGCATGCGACTTGCTCACCCGCGAAGCTCTATCTCTCTCATACAGGCCCCCCGCATGTACGCACCTTGTCATTACAGTTCTCATGCACCCGGGTTATCTCACGCTTTGTTGGACCCCGGGTGTTATTCTCGGTATCTCATGTTTCGTTGGACCGAGCTTTTGTTATACCTGTCTACAGAATTTACTAACGCAAGCGACTAAACACAAATGGTTTGAAAATATCAGACTTTCTGTAATCTTGCAAGAGGTGGGATGTGTATCCAGGAAAACCGAATCAAGCGGGGCCGTGAAGGTGTGCACACAGTAAGGATGTGCCCACTCCCAAACATACTAAAATTCATGGTGGAACATTCCCATTTAAGGAGTCCATCGCGGTCTGATATCAATCAATCATGTATGCGTTCGAATGTTGGATTTGGATTGTCACGAACATAAGGGTACACCATCGAGCATGACCTGTTTCTGCAGCGTTGCCACTGGCAGTGGCGCCGGTCCAACCCGAGTCCATCGCTGGTCTAGTCCGAGTCCATCGGAGTCCACAGTGGCACACGCGAGTCCAATCCGAGTCCAATCCGAGTCCATCGGAGTTCAACAGTGCCCAATGGCGTAAAACCGCAAGTCGCCGAGCGGAGATTGTAAAATGCCTGCAATCCAAGCGCTCTGCGGATCTCCACATGTAGAACGTCTGGATCGAGACTACTTAATGGATGCTCGAGCGTCTTGAGGTTGTTCTTCTTGATCGCCGCGAGCGGCCCGCGCCCGAGCGCGGCTGCTGCTCAGTTGGCAGTGGCGCGGCTACTAGGACACGGCCATCGGGATTCGGGGGCACACCTAGGCTAGGACGATCATGGAGAGGCCTCGGTGAAGTCCAGCGGGATTTGAATTTGCCGTCGGCACCACCCAGCGAAACGCGGCAGAGATCCGGCAGCGGTGGCAACAGGCTTCCGTACTTAGCATGTATTGTCTTCCGCTTTGTGAAATATTCAGAATATCATGCTGCCTTGCTCTTCTCCCCCATGCACATATCAGATAGTGCCTGTGACACCTACAAGACAAGGAGGGAGTTGAATTGTTTTGATTCTGAGCCACTCGACCCGCATGCTTCCGAGTGCAGATACATAAATTCTACGAGTCAACATCCTGAGTGTCCTCGGCACTACAGGAGCACAGAAGATGTGCTACTAAGTGGTAAGCAGTGGATGTGTACTGAAATGAGCTCGCTGCCCACGAACTCGCGGCGATTGCATATGTGTGCATCTGTGAGCCGCGCGAGCCCCGTGGGCGGTCACATGAACTGCGGACACCGGTGAGTGAATGGGTGGTGGGCGAGAGAGGGGGGTAACTCGAAACCCTGGTCGTAGTCGTCCGTCCCGGCCTCGATCGTGGCCTCGACGAGCCGCTCGTCGCGTTATACGAGGTCTGCGCCTGTAGCAAGCAGGACGCGCACGCAGCCCTTGCGCTAGAAGAGGAGCGCAGCGTTCGCGAAGCACGCGCTGCGGGGCTCAAAACGGCTCAAGACGTCAGCGTGCGGCGGCGGGCGGGTGCGGGAGAGCGCGGCACTTGTAGAAGTTGAGGATGTTGCGCATCGTGTGCATCGTGACGTGCGGTTCACGTTGTTCGACGTGCACTCTCTTCACCGCATCAACCGGACCTGCGCGCGGCGGTCAAGCGTTGGGAGAAGGGGAAGAGGGGCTTACATTATCACAGCGATCGAGCCCGGGGCCATCGCCTCGTAGGTGAGCAGCTGGTCACCCTGCTTCTTTTCGCCCATCGCCTGGGATGTGACGAGTGAGGTGGGGAGCGGCACGGCGCGAGGCGCGAGGCGCCTTCTTCAGCGCGCTCTCGATGCTCCCCTTCGGCACGCCTGTGACTTGGCGCGCCTGAGCACGGCTGCGAGCGTGGGGTTCAGCTCGGGGGTCCGTATTGCCGCCCGCTGTGTGAGCAGGATGCGGTTAGTTCAGCACAACGGGACTGGAAAAAACACGGGCGTACTTCGCACCGCTAGCACAATGTCCTGCCAGCAAGAGGCCTCTCGCGAGCCGTCTGCAAGACCACCCGGTCCTCCTTCTCGTCCGAAATGCGTGGTACGGCTTGCTTGAGTGCGAGTTGTCAACGTCAGAATAGCGGGTGAAGTGAAAATGAGTGCTGCAGCAGTCTCAAACATGTTCTGAATAACAGTTCCTTATGTTACAGACGTAGACAACAAGCGCAAGAGTCGATCGAAAGACTCGCGCATCGTCGTGCCGTTCGGCACGTTCAAAGTCCGCTGGACTTCACCAAGCCCTCCCCATGATCGTCTCAGCCTCTATAAGAAGGAACGACTGTCTTCCTTCTCTAGAGGCTGAACTTGAGCCTAGGGCACACCTACCATCGCACTTCGCGAGCTCGATCGCCTCTTCGCGCGAGAAGTTGCTCGGCTCAACCGCGAAGGAGAGGCCTGAAAGACGGCGACGGGCTGCCTTACCGTTTATCTTTAAATTGGCTGAGGCTTTTCGAGGCGGTTCTTTCTCTTTGCCTTGCCCTTCTTCGTGTCGTCTTCATCTTCGTCCATTTTGAAGTTCTCGCTGTTAATGATGAGGAACTCCGCATTTAAATACCGCAGCAGGTGCTACATAAAACGCGGTGATCGCCGGCCAGTACAGAAGTGGGTGTTTAAACGCGCCATCCGGTACTATACGATAAAGCAATCATACTCGGAAGGGATGGTGGTGTGTAGTAGTATTGAGATGGGGATAGTAGTGGCAGGGTTGCGTACGCGGTGGAGATGTCAGGTACTCGTGTGTGTGCCAATCGGCCGTTCGTAATCGTCGAGTGTATGAGACCGCATGTAAGGCATAAGAGGGAAACTGAAAAGAAAAATCGGGGGTCTTCTAGCAGAGGAGCGGGTCGAATTCGCCCCCCTGTTGCGCGCGAGTAGGGGTAGTCAATGAGGGGAAGTGGATACGGTGTTTCGCCAGGCAGCTAGCACCGTGGTTCTTCAGGCGCAGACGCCGCTGCCATCTTCGTCGTCTAGGTCTTCGTCGTCATCGTCTCCGTCCAACTCAGGGGGTTCTGGTTCATCTTCCCATCTCGCTCTCCTCTGGGCTCTCTTGTCGCCCGTCTTCGTGAATGCCCCGCTCTCGTGCAGGAACGCTCCCAGGGCAGTCAACACGTTCAGATGGCACGGACTGTGAATAGTACGCGCCTAACAACCTGCGGTCTGTGAGGCACTGTAGCACGCGCCCAAAAACCTCCCTCGGGAGGCTCAAGAACGCCTTGTGGGGTTTGGTCTGCGGCGGAAGGCGGAAGGCGGCGGCGAAGCGTCCGCGTGAGGGCATTTTCTTCCAGTCTGCAGTCCATTTCTCCGAGTCGTAAGCCTTCTACTTCGCACATCGCAGAGCATGAGCTCCTGTGGCGTTGGTAGGGCCGTTATTAACATCTGTAGCTTGTTTCGCAAGATGGTCAGCGAGTTCATTACCGTGAATTCCCTTGTGGCCGGGCGTCCATGCGCCTTCGACGGTGCGGCGAGAGTCAGCATCTAAAAAACTCATGCATCAGGTCATAGAACACGCACGCGTGACCATGCCCGGGTCCTGTCTGTGGAAGTTCTCGCTGTTAACTATCCGGCCTTGGGCCCGATTGCGGACGCGTTGGCAACTTGACGACATGGCAATGGTAGACTTCTTCCGCGGTGGCGAGACTTTCTTGATGACTTCGTCTTCATCGTCGCTCGAAAGCAGTATATGATTGTGGCTGCCCAGTGCTCGGGTGCGGAGACAACACAATAGCCATCAATTGTGGTACAGCATTTGAGAATACCGGTGCGCGCAAGGAAATTGAAGCGCTCAGACAGTCATACATTGGAATATGTGCCGACTTCGAGCTATACAAACATGAATATAATGGACTCCAAACAAGTGCAGGCTACAGCATACAAACTCAGCTATTAGGAGTCCTCTTCTATGATTATGGCAGACAGACACTCACATCAGACTCTGTAGATACGAAGCCATGGGGATTTACGGCGTAATGTGCTCTCGACAACCCAATTTGGTTCCCCGTCCTTTCGGAAGCTGAGATATAGGTTGGCCAGAACAGGGTGCATCACATGGTTTGCATCCAGTATGGGTCGCCAGTAGTCAAGATCATCGTGCCCGGGGCAATACAACCATATCTGAGTGGCTGACAGAGTCCTGGCAGATGCTTCGATGCGATGGATGTAGAGAGTCCCCCGAGCCACCTCCGTACCAGGAGTAAGGCGATTCGGCGCAGCGATTGTGCATGCACCTGTAGATAGGTACCAGACGACTCGATCATCAGTTTTCCGTAGCTTGCGGCTATGAGGCTGGAGATACTGCAGTCTCAATTAGTCCCCTCGCTCGTTGTTTCAGCTAGTCACATACATCGGTGCATTGCTCTGGAGCGTTGACGGCCTCCTCCGCCTCCGGTTGTTGACCCTCGCTGGGATGAGCTAGTTCTATTGACTGCTCAATGATCACTGAATGCTAGTTCTGCAGATGAAAAATGAACGACTATGCCTGTGAAATCACTACTGCGTCACTCCCATCCGCATGGTCCTCGTCTATTTCCATCTAAACGATAGTATGATTTGCCATCCTAATTCATCCTGATTCAATACGCTCACCGGATGTACCAACTCCTGCTCGTAGTCATCACCGTGAGAGGATAATATACTCAAAGGCCCAGGGCTTCCCGACGGCGATGGAGCTTTCGCCATTGGAGACTGCAGATTATTCAATTTGATCAGTGCACATCCAAACAGTATCGAGGAAATATAACTGAACGACAACCACGGCCGGCCGACTGCCATCCTTGTGAAAACGCCGCTGCAGAAGGCATACGTTGCTTGGGTCTTGCGGTGTCAATCCGAATGCGGGCAGCACGCAGTGGCTGGTGGTTTGTTGACTGACAGGGAATTCAACCAACCATCGAGCGTGCGACATGGTGAGAAAAGCAGTAAGTATTGCATCGCGTGAACGGATTGTATTTCAAGGTGCTGGGACAAAGACTCAGAGGACAAAGGTAGCGTGATACCAAGTCACTCGTTTTGAATGATATTATGGAATAGCCGTGACTCAGCGCGCCATAATGGCAGCATTCAAACAGTGAATGATGATTATGCATATGGCGATGAAATCAATTAGTGCTTCGAGCGCGTAAGCACCCATGCTGCATTGGATCTATGGTAGGCCCAGGGAGGGCCCGGTCGGCCACCCGGCCCAATGTACAGTAGATGTAGAAATACATCGAGTATCATAGGTGTGCGTGCGCGTGTGCTCATCAAGATATCCGGTGACTTGGCACAAGAGAACTTGGATGTAAAACTGTCGTCCTTTGCGGTCGAGATGCGACGCCTCTTGCGATGGAGGAAGCCGGACAGTGGTCCCCTACCTTCCGTCGAAACTCCCCAGCCTCTGAGGTGGCGAGCACACACAGATCCGTGGAAGGCGATTGCAAGGTATAGTATGTAACTGGGCAGGATGTCGAAGAGGTCGATGCTGGGAGACTGGTACACAAGCCCGAGGTAGCGGGCGGAGACGGCGAGCGTCGGGGGCGGGAGAGGATCATAAGTCGTGCGTAATTGCGGATCGTTCCTGGTACTAGTGTTGGAATCTGTTGGTAGTCAGCGCGTAGCGTACAGGAGAATTAGATTTCTTGGGGTTTCCGAGAACTTCACGGGCGGTATGGGCGTTGTGACCGAGGGAACGTTTGAGTTTCTGTCGTTGTTCGCGGTACCGTCTGCAGAAGAATAAAAAGTGGTTAACCGTTTCGAGTCCCCTATATTGGCGACAGAGCGTGTTCGTGCTCTGTTCGATCTTCTTCAGGAAAGCATTGAAGCCAACGGCACCGGATCGCAATTGAACAATGAGGCTGGCTCCCTGCCAGCTCAGGGATTATAGAGACTTGAAGGTACGGTTGTTGAGGAGGTCGGTATCAATGCGGGAAATCTTAGCGCGACGTCTTCCAAAGCCGGACCCAACGCAGTTGGTCAGATTTCGTGCGGTGCACTTCTGAGCGTGGCAATGCTCTTCGGTAGTGGGTTCTGCAGGAGGACAAATGAATGAGTATTGGCTGATGAGGGTAGAACTCACAATACGGGGACCTCGAGCTGACGTAGATGGGCGGCAGGAAAGCAGTGACAACGGCGTGAACTTGCGATAAGCTTGTTAAGTCGGTCCATCGTCCACGGATGTTGGCAATGTACATATCTTGAAATTCGTGAGCAGATATCCGTTTACACCGCGTGAAATCACAAACTGCACACGCTGGTAATGCGCGTCCAATTCAGAATCAGATTCTCACCACATTGCATCCGTGTCACCACCCTCTAGGTACACAGCTATTAGCATGTGCTGTGCGTCCAGTAGATTCACAGTCAGAAACACGGGCAAAAAGAACAGTCTGCTCCATTGATCTGTCCTCCGAGAGCCCCGATAGCCTGAACAAGACTTCGTTATATATCCATCTTCACAGAATCCCGCCCACTATTCATTATCACCCGGAATAAGTGTCCTATCCACAGTAACACGTCTGGCATAACGATTTAGACAGTGCTAGTTCGGTGGAGGAATCACATACCTCACTGCGTCGTTGATTGTGCTGTACATGTTGCCCAAGAATTTCAAAGAGAAAAGGCTGTGCGATCGTCTCTCTCGTTTCGCGAGGTACTCGTTGATCAACTCCTTAGTGTCAGGGAGATCGGCAGCACTATAGCAGACCTAACGAATTCATGATTAGTACCAGATAGAGTTTTCAAAGGACTCGATGACCCACCACTATCCTCCGTTCGTGAAGCATACTACCATCCAAACGACGCGCCTTTATAGCAGCCATGCGCTCAGTAAAATGGATCGATGCATATAGTCGATCTTTCGAGGAAGACTGGTATGTTCCTGGCGGCGCTACTGTCACCCGGCCACTGCTGACGCGAATAGCAATTTGGACGATCTTCCCGCAATGCGCGAAAACGCGAGCCAATTCATCTTCGGTTATGCTCGGGCTTAACTAAACAAAGAGTCTGATCAGCTATATCTTGGGCGAACATGGGGGCCATACATTTCCAACAAAAACGAAAGCCCACTTCTGAATCCGCATCACCCGGCTTGCTTTGCTCTCCGTGGCCTTCGATTGATCTTGTACCGCAGTAAGTTTGATACCACGACGCTTCCTCTTCGAGTCCTTGTCCTGGCCTTTCCTGAACTTCGGAGGCCCTGGAGTCTTTGATAGTACGTCAGCGGAGCTCAACAAACTAAGTAAGCCAGGGGTGATCCGATAACAGAAAAATATAAAGCTCGCTGCCTTGACATGTGAGGATTGACTGACGTGTGTACGGGAACTGAAGGCACGAAATCGTGCCATCTCGTTTGACGCGAAACTCGAGATGTAGACCAGTATTTGCGGAAGGACGAGCCTGAGGGCAGAACGATTTGGATGCCACAGACATCGCATGCATATTTTATACACCTCTCTGGAACAAAGCTAGATTACTCAGGTGTTTGGACAAAGAGGCCGGGAGGGCACATAGGCATTACTTACAAAGAAAAGAATGGGGTGTTTGAACTGGCTCTAGGCCTTTGTGGGGTTGATGGTGTTAGGGAGCCGAGCCATGCTACAGATGTGCAATAACGGTGGGGAGAAAGTGTAGCGAGGGGTAATAGATCGCTCTCGTGAGCAGTCGGACTAGTACTAAGTATATGATATTATCGGTTCACGTCGCCGCGTTGTTTGGCAATGTTAAGATCAGAAGCTATTGGCTTCCGGACCAATGCAAACACCCGGTACCCGCCATTAGCCTCGGGTATTGAATCTTGAGGACGACAGTGGGCCGTATGCGAGAGAATCACTTATGCAAAAATGTTCACTAGACATATAAAGTGGTTCTGCAATGTCGTAACGATCTGCAGCGCTCCGACACGGTGTACATTGCCCCTGCATTTATGCAGGTACGTGGTCAGCAGGTTGTTTGCGATGCTGTACACCAGGCGGCGCTGCGTAGTCTCCAGCCAGGGAAATCGAGCAACGGCCGCGCACGAGACTCACCTCGTTCCTACTCCTCTCAGACTCGTTACTCGTTCTGCGCGAATCCGCGCACTGCAGGACAGCCAGTACGATGAGGGTCGCGAGTGACACGACGTTGTTCGGGCTGCGGACACATCAGCACGGCTTTCGAACACACTAGTTGAGTAGAACTCGAGTCGGTCGACGTGCTCCTGGTCCGCCGGGGGTACTGTGATGCTGCAAGACTTCAGCGTCCCACGGAAACTCACCAGCGCTCTTGTACATAAGTAGCCGCAGACGGGCAGCGTGTCGCACGTGTTCGCGGTAGCCATCTGGGTTGCGGATCTGCAGCGCCACAACGGGCTGGAGGAAGAGCCCCCTCACGATCGTCACCTCCTCTTTGATTACGGCTTCTGGTAGCCCTGAGGCCTGATGCATAATGCATGATCCTCGCCATTCTCTCGATGATACCTGCGCCTCTGCTACTTGACGCTCAACATTGCCGCCTGCTCTTTGATCACGGCTGCTGGCAGCCTTGATCCATTACCTCGCCGTCTCCCTCAATGGCATTTAATGAAGCCGAGCTCACTGCCTCCACATGGTCTCTCAACGACATCCTTAATGCATTACATGTCGCTACTATTGATCGAGAGCGGGTAGGTTTGCAATTCATGGACATTTCGGCGAGTCTCAGTGGCAGGCACGAGAGCTGCATGAAGTCGCACCGGTGTGGCCGCAGCCCCAGAGCTAGCCGAGCTTGAGGTGCTCCTCGTATGTGAGTTTCAGTGTTTGAGAAGAAAGTATATTGTCAGAAAGACTGCCTGAACAATGCCTTCGGATAGCAGTCGATTGTGTCTCAAAGAGGTGCTTTACGTGTTACTGCGCACTGCCCACATGCTCTGAGAATAAGTTCCCATTACTGAACTGGTCTGAGACGGTCTACGTCCGAGGTTTCAAATTGCAGGACCTGTTTCCCACTGCGAGAACCACATCTGGAGCGAGATGATCTGTCACATGGCAGTCCCAGTTGGCAAAGAAGCTTTCAGAATCACATGTCGGTGGTTATCGTGTCTAGATCTTTGTCGTGTCCCTTGCTTTTTCCCCTTGTTGGTTTATTCCATTGTGTCTCGCAGATCACTATAAAATGCAGGCCGCCGTTGTGTCACTTTATCTCTCCCAACAGCCGTCATAAGACTTACTTCTCCTGCGCCCATACAACCTACCTGGTGATACCTATGGCCGGTCACGCCCAGGTGTGTTTTTGCATTGTTCTCGAATGGGATAGTAAGAAACTCACATGTACACCCACGTGCCCTCTGTACAGGCGACGGCGTGTCAATCTGCTTGCTCGTCTCCCGAAGCTAGATCTGCGACCTCGGATGGGGTTCCATACGATTCTACCCCGTGCATGACTTCGAATTCGGTGCCGCTTCACTCTGGCGTCGATACCTTGCACATGGACGAAGGTACGGCTATTGTCCTGCTCAAGTTCTATTTTATTTTCTTATGCGGCCCATGCAGAACCACATTCAGTCATACTCACCTTCGGTGACGCTCCTCAGCAGCGAGAGCCGATCCCCCGGGCATTTACTCTCCTATTCCAATATCTCCTCGACGTACACTTAGTCGCTTTGCGACTACTCCGCGCACCTCTGGGCCTAATCATCTGCCTCTACGTCCTCGCAGTTGTTTCCTACTATGCGACGATGGCCCTTTGCTCAACTTCCGGGTTTTCACTGATCTGCACTGTGTCTGCGATATGTCAGTTACCCGGATTTTCTCTGTTGTGCCCTCCTTCCGGTGGAGCAATTCCACCTCAAAGCGCAGATTTTCCCGGCATCGTTGACATGCAGGGTGCAGTGTTCGAGCAGCTACTGGACAATTCGGTGGCCGGGTCCAGCCTAAGCCTGCAGATCAAGAAAGCACAGATGGCTGTCAGCGACTTGGTCACTCTCGTACGAGTGAGCGATTTGTCAAGCAAAGCCTTGATAGCCGAGTCTCTGGAAGGTTTTGTAGGTGATGCAAAACGGACGAGCAGAGGCTTGCAAAGACTGTCTGCTAAGATAGGTGGCGCTGTTGACAGGTGGGTGTGTTTTTATTTATGTCGCGACTACCTTCAAACATTTGTGTTGCAGCATCATGGCCGTAAACGATTACGCACTTCACAAGATTGAAGCCGCAGATCATATCCGGTCAGCGTCGCTCATCCCTGTGTGGCCCAGATCCAGACCATCTGCGGAGAAGATATTACCGCAAGTATTCGAACAAGCGATGGACGTTCTCTCCGCACACGTGCAACGCGTAATTCTAGAGGCGGAAGTATCCTTCAGTCGCTTGGACATGCTTGAACAGCGACTAGCCACGCTTCACGAACATCTGTCCCGAGAAGAAGCTTCCATTACGTCGGCCAAGAACGAGCTTCTTTCTGATCTTTGGACAAGGTTGGGAGGCAACAGACGAGAACTTCGAAGTTTTGAAGGGCATCTAGAGGTATTGGGAAATCTGGCTGATTATAGGGTTCGCGCACTCGCGCACGTTGTCAGTACGCTTCACAAGCTGCAGGGGCTTAGCGGCGACTTGGAGGACCTGAGGGAGAGGGTCGCAGCACCGGAACTCACGGGACCAGGCATATCTGTCGAAGTCCACATGCGGAGTATCAGAAACGGGTTGGAAAGGCTCAGAGCAGTGAAAGCTCACGGTGAGCGGAGAGAGCGAGAGGCGCAACAAAGTATCCTGGAGATCGACGCTACAGAATAGTGGGCTGCTTGATTCATGTACAATACCTGTTTGCAAGGCATCAACAAACGGTGGAAAGTGGACGTGTTCCCAAAAAAGTCGCGGGTTGTATTCGCAGGCCGAGTGCTTGAGTTTGAGACATGCCATTGGACCATGTCGCTACGTGAACGGGCTCATACATGGCAGCGTGCTAAGCCAAAAAATTCTCGTGATAAGTCACATTCGTTGTAGTGTTTTCGCCAGGCCTGAGATAGACCCTGGCATGTGAACAATGGCTTATGCGAGATAGCGCAATGTATAACTGCCCACGCGAAAACATCGTGCGCGTTAGGTCGAAACCATCAAAAGCGGGATGCGCAGGATCAGTGCATTCCTTTCCCACCACGGGCACCCCACCGCGTCCACGGAGGATCCTCATGGCGATGAGGTGATTGCCGACGTCGAGAAAGAGGACTCGGACGCTCTTGACGAGCCCAGAGTCAATGGAAAAGTTTCGCAGGAGGCGACATACCGTGTTTATTTTCAGTCAGTGAGTGGGGTAGGGGTTTGCCTGACGATGTAGTCGACAATTCAGACAATCGGCGGCGAGGTAGTTCTTTGAGCTCTATTGACACGATTAATGAGAACATCGTTATAATAATCGGCCTGCTTGTTCGTAGGAGCGAGGATGGAACGTTTGAGACATGCGATAGGGTTCTTTCTGAAGGATGTCGGGGGAGGGGGATACAAGATCCATGAGACCGCTCGCATTGTCGTACGAATTGTACGCTGCCGAAAAGGTTGAAATGAAGACCACAGGGCATTGCGCAGTGCTGTAGTCTTCCGCGCAACGTCCTAGTCTGCGCGTGGATGACGGGCATTGCGACCTCCGAGTAATCGTCGTCCTACAAGGGAGAAGACGGCACATCAGGCTGAATGGGGAACGATGAGCGTGCGCGAAATCACCCACTCACCTTCTCGAGGCTCAAGTCCTTTGGGTACAACTTGAAGTGTCACCGGTGACACGTACCTATGGGCGGCCACAGACTTACGGTGACACGTACCCATGGGCGGCGGCAAAGTTACACACACTATGATATGGTGGCATACGCGTGGCCGGGAGCGACTCGCACCCGCAACGCTTCTATACGATAAAACACCGCATTTCGGCTCTCAGTACGTCTGAGACAGATTCAACCAACACGGAGGAGCGGTTGGACGTTTTCAGATCATCAAACACAATCCAATTTGCGCTAGGGGTCCACTCAGGTCAAGTCAGATGTGTTCACGCAAGTCAAAGCGGTGAAAGTTTTTCAAACCAAACGCAATGCAAACGCATTGGGGATCTACTCCGGATAGGTCGGATGCCTCGGAATCTTCAACGCTCGTCTTGTAATCCCTTGACGTGATTGAAGGCACCGGATAGACACCCGCACCAAACATCGCTTCCTCATTCTGCCTCAGTGTAAAAATGCGAATGCCATACCACAGAGATGAATACGTGCCGTAACTACGCGGCCTCCGAATCACCTCGCCCATGCGTCCTCACCCCACCTACCCACACAATGCAATCGCGACGGTCGACACAACGCCACCGAGGGCAAACAGCTGCGGAATTATCATTAAAAGCAATTGAAACTGATAACGAAATACTTACCCACATTCACCGCCGGATATCCTCGGAAAATGAGGATGCGCATGGGGCGACCTAAACCCGTCATCAGCACAGACAACAGTCAAAACAACTACTGAATGTCCAGGACTCACCGAGTGCGAGTACAGGCGTGAAGAGACCACCACCACCACCACCACACGAAAAGCCGCCGCAACACAGAAATATACCTCTCGTTCCCCATCACAAGACGGTTCCGCTTTCGCAGTCAGGGGCCGTCCATCGCAAGTTAACCGCCAGTCAGGGTAGGGCGCCGAAGCAACTCCCATATTATTGCACAGTATATCGGCAAGCCCTAGACTATGCTGGTATCGGTTGAGGGCATGACTGTTACGACGGGCCTGTGAAGTGGGTACTGGAAAGGGGTGACCACCGCCAATAATGGTGGTGGTGAAGAATGAGAGTGCGAGGAGACGGTCTTATATAGGCTCTGAGAGTCAGCTTCAGACTCCGCTGTGGCTGCATCCTTCGGGGACAGGCGAGCCGATACGGAAGCGCCAGCCAATCAGAGACCGCATAACGGTCGTTCGCATATTGAACGTGAGCGTTTCTACTCTTCCATTGCAGTGTTTGTAGTCAAGCCTTCAAGCTTCAAGCTCAAGCTTCAAAGCTTCAAGGCTTATAGCGAGCAATGTAAGAAGTAAGCCGGCGGTCACTTAGTAGTAACATATAGACTTCGCCTTCCACAGGTACGCCGAACGTCATCCAATTACGAGCGCATGTTCATACACTGCTAGGGCAAACGCCCTTCTGTATGCATCGTCTCAGTACAACACTCGCTTGGCGTATGACCAGCTCGGTCTTGACTACGCAAATGATTTTTGCCCCCCCCCCCCCACTCTAGGTATGTCTCTGCATCGTGCAATTATCCCTCCACGTCCTGCTGCTCCGTCTGACTGCTTCATTCACGCCCCTAGCCGCAGCTCTACGTCCCGCTCAATGCTTTCCATCACCGCACCATCATTTAAGGAGTCTTTCCAAGCCTCGTGGCGTGCATAACCGGCCTATGTATGCTGTGGGTGGGTGTGGAGACGTGCTCTGGAGCCCCCGCACGTTTCAGCCAAAGTAAGTCTTCCCGACCTTATGGACGGTCGTCAGGCTGATTCTTACGGAAATAATGTCACCATCTCCATTGGTGTAGGCTACCGAGGAGAAATTGTGGCTTTCCGGATGCCGAGGTGACGGCGTCGAATATGACGCCCAAGCTGGTTCTAGTCTACAGATGGCGGAGGACGAAGGATTTTCTTGACGCGGAGGAGGTTGTCAAGGCCGAGATTGCGGCCTGGGGTTGAGTTCCAGAAAGCTGCCGAGCGGGATTCTTGTCTCAGATGGTCGCGAGCAGCCGACACCATTGCAGTATCAACGGTAAACTATGGACTTTCCTTGATGGGGGTACGCAACTGACGCGGGCCGGGCATTAGTATTGGCGCCCTTTGACCACCTACTCTTACTTCGACTAATTTTGAACGCAGTGGCAATAGGTGGCAATACACATTGACAAAACTGCTACGCTGACAGACGATCACACATTCATACCCCATAATTCCACACGACCTGAACAACTCAAGATCTACGGTCAAGCGGCGTTAGCAGGAAGCGGAGGAGTCGTGCCATCTCTGACATTCTTGAAGCGTTCGGCAATTCTGAGTGTTCCTCCAGTCAGTAGATGAATAGAACGGCTCGATTCCGACTCACCGGATTATAGCTTGCGTGTGTTTGAGATCGACTTCGGGTTGAACATCAAGCGCTGCTCGCTGGTCGTCATCCAGGCCGCTGAGAAAGTCTTGATCGTAGAAATTCCGCGGCAACTTCTTCACTACTTCATTGTTAGGTTCAGACCGGCGCGATCCGCGAATGCGGTGGTGGGGAAATCTTCCGGGCTTCGCCTTACCGTTGTCGCGGAATTTGAGCGATAAGTGGTATAGATCGTGCACCCTGAGCCACGCCTCGGCCTCTGCAGATCGCCAAGGCAGCCGAGTTACCACATATCGCGGTGAATTTCCAGAACGATCAGACTCGTCCCCGCTCATCGCCTCGAATGGAAGAGACTCCCAGAGCTTCTTGAACCGCGCAAGATCGGGATGCCGCTCCACCACTCCGGCGCGGCGGCTCCTGAGCTGCTTTGCTGTTAGCAAAGAGGTGCAGCAGATGAGTCAATCAACGCACCTTGCGGCGCCGACTCTCGCGGTTGATATCAATTTGCCGCTCGAGCGCCGTTTGCTTGCGACTTTCGCGGTCGACATCCGTTTCGCTGCCGTGCGCCGCGTCGTCTTCGTCGAGAGCCTTCCGGTACTGCGCGCGAAGCGTCTTGAGATGCACAGAAAAAACTCGGCGTATTTGTGCCACATCTCTGCATTCGGACCATCCGTCTTCAAGGAAGGCCTCTGCAAAGACTTCTGCCGCTCTCTTGTTCCAAGCAGAACGCAGTGAGCCTGTGAGATGAACGCGGAAGTCCGCCTTCGAAGGTCCTGCGTGGCACTTGGAGGCGAACATATCAGCGTCCTTGTCCGATGCAAGAGCAATGGGGCTTTCAAGGCTGTCACGATCCATCATGTAACACACAAAAAACCGGACCTTTGCCTAGAAGGATTGACCAATCGATAAGTGCTTGCACGAGGGAGCAGCGACCGGAAAGCCTCAGATTACCTGAAGCTCAAGCATCTTGACATCGCGGTGCTTCGTGATGTACTTGCCGGCTCTTGAAGGATCAGAATTCCTAGCATGTGATGTCCCGACATTGGAGGCACTTGCTGCGGGGCCCGATGGTGTTCGTGGTGCTTGGTGTCCGGTGCGGAGCATCTCCATGATGATGATAAGGATAGATTGCATATCATGCTTCGTCGCGGGTGCCGACTGCATCATGGCAGCCAGTCAAACACTACAGAACGATCAGTGGAGATGTTGGGCTCACCGGATTAGCTGAAGCAAGCTCGTCAAGAAGGGCATCCTAGGAAAATTATGGGATCAGTGTTCCTAGTGATCCAAGCGCTATTGTAACATACCAGTTGTACTTCGTTACCCATAAGTTGCTCGTCGCTTGAAGAACGCACCCGCGGAGCGACAGTCTTATCTGGCACATGTCGCCCGCCTTGAGAACTACGCGTCATCCTGCCTCTGTCCAGTGCAACCTCTTCCTCATTGTCAGCATCCTCAGCATTGTCGGCGTCGTTGCCCGTGGCTCCTTCCATATGGTAGTCATCTTGTGCGTCCAGATCTTCCGCGAACCTCACCTTCTGGGGCTCCTTCCCTTTCTTCTTCGCAGAGTGCTGTGGAACGCCATCATCCTCCACATCAAGATCAATTGACACTTGTCTCTCCGCATCGGCGAGCGCAACCTGATGTCGAGATCCTTCGTTGATATCCTCTGACATTTCCTGGAAATTGAATCCTCTCCATTGTTCAAGCATCTGGTCAACGCCTCCGACTTCAGGATTATGGGACGGCTCCGCGACCTTAGCCTCTTTAAATCCTGTCCATTCTTCCGCTACGTCGGATTCCATGTCGACGTCGACGTCATCGACGTCCATGCCGTTCCAATTAGTGCTAAGAAGATTAGGCCTCCAGGATTCTGGGTCTCCACCTTGTGGATCACGTACATCAGGCAAGTCTGCGCATTTTGATGATAATATGGAACATTACCCTGAAAGTGAGCGGCGCTCGGTCGGGAGCTGATATCATCGACCACATGATCTGAACATGTTCCGTAAGCCACGAAAGAGGACTTGCACGTTGAAACGAGTTCAATAACACACCGCCGATTTCACTTTGCTTTCGCCCATCTCTGTTGGAAATGGCGACGCCAGGTTGGTATTCATTGATTCCTGCCCACTCGCCAGCGGAAGAAGAGCGGCAGAAGCTCTGGCGCTCCTCAGAAGCCACGATAGGGGGCAGAGGAGAGTGGCCTTTCCATCAAGTTGTTAGGCTTTGGACAATGATCCTGATTTAAGGCGACGTACCCACGGGCGCGTCATGGATCGTGCCACTTCGAAATCCCAGCCATTCATCGTCTCCATCGAAGGCGCTATCCGGCCCACGATTGTTATGGTCATGCAAGACTACAGACACGGGAGAGATGAAGTTGCGGCGATATTGTGGAAGAGCGAGTAAACTTGTACCATTGTTCGATTGAACTGGCGCTGCATGCGATCGTGGGTCCACATGCATAGATGCTTCTTTAACTCTCGCATCAGCACGAAAAGAGTCGTTGTGTGCCCAGTCCAACCTACCAAATACTATACATGATGGAGACATGGAGAACAGACGAGATCAACAATCCTTTGACGTAAAGGTATGTGGAGATGGCGATTTACCGCGAGAACTTTGGCCTTCATTCGGCTGCTCACCGAATATGAAGTTTAAATTTGCGAGCGGTGTCTCTGCGCCAAAAAGGTTCAAAATTTGACGCAAGCCGCCGTCTAATTTGCAGCGAGAGATAACGACGACTCACGTCGAGCGATGACATGCGCGTTGGCATCGACGTCGCGGCCATCGTTTCCGGTGGCAAAGTAATCGTGCCCGCCAACGCCGAGGGCACCCTCGCCATCACCGAGTGCACCCTCGCCATCACCGAGTGCACCCTCGCCATCGCCGCCGCCCTGTCCATTTTCACCGCCATAGTGTCCATTTCCATGGTCCTCATTGTCTTGAGTTGCATCGCCATTAGGGTCGACCAATTTCAAGCGCTTGTCCAGCCGTAGGAGCGGCGTCGGGGAAGAAGAATGTAACCTTTTACCTAGAGCAATCTCAACCACATGGCCACGTTCAGCATTATCTCTCCCTCGGGTTACCGCCGACCCCGTTTCAATGGGTTCTACATTCGACGTTGCCGCCATTAGTCCCGAATGAACCCGCAAGAAGATACCAAGAGATGCGCGAGAAAGGCTCCAAAGATCTGCAGCTGGGGAGTGCTTATAAGTTCTTTCAGATTTCCAGACAAAGACATGAATATAGCCATGCCTGCAGAAAGAGTTCTTTGTCCTCTCAAGCGACAAGCGACGACCGTTCGGATGGAATAAACATGAACTTGCACAAAAGGCCTGGCAGCTCAAATATTGACCTACAATGCAGTGTCTTTGTCGCAGACAATATCAACACGCGCGTTCAAGTAGACAGAGTAAGGTACTATCGCAGAGCGCTATACGAACCGAGGCCTCGTGTGCATTCTCTCATTGGCGGCGGGCCCATTGACTACACAAAGGTTAACCAAGCGGAGGAGACAAAGGAGCTCGTACCGGACCAATGCCAATCACATGTTTGTGGATTCCTTTGTCAGTGACAATGCGCAATGCGCGGCCACTCAATTGACAATGGCACGACATGCGCCGCCAAAGTACGTGTAGGATCGGACTTAAGTGCTCAAAGCCCGGATTACTCTCAGAATCCGATTCGGATTATGGCTTGAGGGACGTCCTGGATATAGATCCAGCACTGGTACCGGCGTTGGATTTGCGCGCAAGACATGCGCGAGCAAACCGCGCAGGGAGACACCTGGGCTATCCTGGAGGGACCTATGGTAGAGTGAAGACATCTGCCCTGGACAGATGAAAGGACGAGCAGTGAGCCCTAGATTCACTACGCGGAGGGAGGGTGAAGGTGGGCGAGGTGGGCAAGCCTGAGGAACTGAGACGTAGTGAGCGCAGAGAGGCTGTCGAGAGGAGCGGGAGACTGCAAGGTGCAAGGAAAGCGAGTGTGGAACTTGAAGACTTGGAGAAGGTCGAGTGAAGCAGTCGATCGGCCGGTGCGCACTGCCCCTTCTCACCGCCGCCCCATCGGCCACTGACACGCCCCAACAGTTGGAGTGGAGACAGCTTCAAGCTGTATCTCAGGCAACACGCAGTCATCATGGCCCCGTACCTTCAAGACTCCCCGGTGCTCGACGCCCACACCCGCTACACAATGCCCCCCCCGCGCTAGGCGTGCTTCCCGTGGTACGTCTCGCTGCATAGCCCGGTTCCTTCTATACGGGTATCGCCGAGGGCTTCGCTGCGACGCGTCGCCAGGCTCCTTCATCATTGGGAACCACAGCTCACCCTCGCTTCCCCCCACAGGTTCGGGCAGGCGTTTTGGGCCCAAAAACCCTGCGGGGTTTTCCCCACCCCCTGCTTCCTACTCTCCTCTCATTCACACGACGCCGCAGGCAGCGCACCTTAATACAGCACGCGTCGCACATCGTAGCACACATGTATTAAGATTCTCAGGGCAATACAACCACGCATAGAGCATAGATCCCA
This sequence comes from Amylocystis lapponica, assembly GCA_022376435.1. NCBI lineage: Eukaryota > Fungi > Basidiomycota > Agaricomycetes > Polyporales > Postiaceae > Amylocystis > Amylocystis lapponica. Next base: position 44,299 of record JABYQE010000125.1, read on the forward strand.
GCATCTTGAAATACAATCCATTCACGACGCAGTACTTGCCGCTCTTCTGTTAGTGCTTGTCGACATCTCGACCTTCGCCATGTCGCACGCTCGATGGTTGGTTGAATTCCCTGTCAGTCAACAAACCACCAGCCACTGCGTGCTGCCCGCATTCGGATTGACACCGCAAGACCCAAGCAACGTATGCCTTCTGCAGCGGCGTTTTCACAAGGATGGCAGTCGGCCGGCCGTGGTTGTCGTTCAGTTATATTTCCTCGATACTGTTTGGATGTGCACTGATCAAATTGAATAATCTGCAGTCTCCAATGGCGAAAGCTCCATCGCCGTCGGGAAGCCCTGGGCCTTTGAGTATATTATCCTCTCACGGTGATGACTACGAGCAGGAGTTGGTACATCCGGTGAGCGTATTGAATCAGGATGAATTAGGATGGCAAATCATACTATCGTTTAGATGGAAATAGACGAGGACCATGCGGATGGGAGTGACGCAGTAGTGATTTCACAGGCATAGTCGTTCATTCTTCATCTGCAGAACGAGGGCTCTGAGACATTGTGATAGTAGGCAAGTAGTCGACATATGCTAGATTGATGATCAATAATGATCCCTTACCTTCAATTCACACAAATTGCAGCGACGAGGACCGGATACAATAGCCCGCTGACAAGTTGAACCCCAGCATTCATCAACGAGCCCACATCCTCTGTGCCAGCCCTTCATCCACATCCTCGCTCCGTCGCACGCAATGGATACCACCAAGCGGCGTATCGACGAGGAGACAAATATCTGAGCAATCCTTCTCCCGGGTCGTTGAAGGCAGCAAGTATCTTATGCTGCCCGCCTTCCGCGAGCGGTTCCCCGCAATCCCGTTTGGACTAGAGTCAAACGAGCATTGGGACATCCGCAAATCCAAGAAGGTCCCGAAGGAACGTCCCTCAACGAGCGATTTGCCGCCGAGACCGAAAAGGAGGGTCCAAATAGGTACTATTACCCGACGTGCGCGAGCCCTCCCCTCCTTTGCCGACCCTCGCTCATTCTCTCTTACAGCATATTTACAACTTTGTCAATCGCAACAAGGACGGCCCACACAAGCCTGCTCGTATCTCTATCTTACTCTCAGTCCAAGCCCAAAAGGTGTCGCGGGGAATTTGCCTTCTTTGCAAGTGATGCGGGTGGCTACTCTGGTTTCGCCGCAGTCGAGGCGAACGCAGGCAGCCCCACGAATACACTCCCACGTCGGAGAATGGAAGGCTTTAGCCAGCCAGCAATTCAAATACAGGACGCGTACCGAGCACGAGCAGACGCGTTGCCTGCGGTCGACGAGCTCACGGCGGTCGAGCGCGAGCTGTGAGCATTGTCTAGTCCCATCCCCAGTGTCGAACCTGACGTTCGTCCGCAGCAAGGCTGCCCAGCTGTGCGACTACCTCGCCGGCATCGGCACTATGAGAGAGCAAACCGGCTGTATTATGTTATCAATGAGATCTTCTATATGGTACTACATGGGTATGGATCGCGTATGCGACAGCGGATCGTGTATTTACAGGGTGATTCATTTCACAGCGTGAATACGAATTCATCGCTCGCCGCGAACACATGCAAAAGAATCAATCTTTCCTACTAGGATTCTCTTGCCAGCTGTTCGACAGAGCTCGTTGAGCTAACCAGACATCACGTTGTTCTCTTGTTAAAGTATCAATTCATGAGTACGTAGCCAGACACGCCGTGCACGAGATGTCCACGCACCGTCGGCAACGAAGTAACCTGCTTATTGAGAAATGCCAGGCCTTCCTCGCTCTGCGAGGTGGTCGTTCAGCTCATGTTTCAAAAAGTCATCTCGTTTATCTGGTATATCCTCCGGCAATCGACAACACCATAATTTACAACAAAAAGTAGTACACGAGTGCTAGGACATTGGGTTGAATTGGGCGACGTTGAACATGACCGATTAGTCGACATCATGTAATTGAACAAATCCCTCGTGGTACTCGATCTCAAACGTGCTGCCTGTGAGCATGAAGCAGACACAGATAATCAAGACGACAGAGATAACCACGAAGATAGTGATATAACAGATGATACTGCGAAACTGGGATAGAATGAAAGCAACTGAGTAGAGTGTCGAGGTATGATGATTGTGAGGCCATACTTACCCGGAACTTCGGAGGATACGATCTTAGTGCCATTTCCTTCAGATGTCGCAAATTGTCCGATGCCTTCATTAGCTGGGCCTCAAAAACCACAAGTGCCGAAGTGGCTCTGGCATACAGGTCAATCAGGAAAATTGAAGTACTCATGTCGGACAAAAATCTTACGACTCTTGAAGGTCCGCTGTGCTCGGCAACACGGCTCGAAATGGGACCATCAAGGAGTTAACGCGACGAAAGAGTGCTTGCATTCTGAACCAGCTAATTAGAGTCAAGGCACACATGGCATAGAAGATCTGGAAGCTTACAGACGTCGCAAATTGAAGTCAAACATTTCGATTCCGATGGAAGGATGCTCTCGAGTATTCTCGGCCACTTGATCCTGACATTGACTGCATAAGCTTCTGACCGACAGCGTTGAGCAAAAGACCTACCTGGATCTCCGTGTTGGAACCACGGTGCTGTTCGGAGCGCTCTAAATTGTCATACGTGGGACCAGCAACACAACGGGGATCAGACCAGGCTCTACTAACAATCTCATCAGTTTGAGAACAGAACGGTGAGGCAAGATCGGTACTTGACAATACTGGGCATGATTTCGAAGAGTTGTACACGAATCACGTTGACATCCGGAGTTTCGCTGTCATTGGATTCGGCGATACCTTCTACCACACGAGCCAATAGATGCTGGAAGTGTGTCACAAACTCCTCCACCTCGATCCTCAAATCTCCAATGAGACCCTCGAGAGCATCTGGATACGGACATTTTAGGCCATTTAAATCATTGACAATGACATGGCTCACGATGTGAATCTCGCAGTTTCAGTCTCGTCTTGACCTCAGCCTTCTCTAGATGAGTGATCCTTCGATCGAACGCAGCAGATGAGTCAAGGAAATGTTCAACACCCCCCAACTATGAGACAGTCAGCTTTTGGTGTGCCGAAGCTTGACCACAACATTTACCAGAAGCGTCTCGATGTACCGCAGCTTGGCTCGCGTCATGCGCTCGTGGTCTGCGAGTGCTTCTGCCTGTCCACTGAAGCGAGTTTCAAGGTCATAGAGAACAGCATCCAACGAGGTCAACCTGTCGCCAACAGCGCGAGCTAAAACGCATGATGAGCAACGATATCAAGACGGCAAGTGCAACAAGACTACCAAATTTCTTGATATGGCGTGAATTATCCTCGGACAAAGAATTACATGCATCGTCATTGGTAAGTCCTCCTTGTTCTAGGGCTTGTGGCTCTCCGACTTCCCGGTGAATTTCACCAAATACGTGTACTTGGGAAGCATGGAGTTCTAGCAAACGAGTAAGAACGGTTTGGGGAGTATAAAGGCAAGTGTTCCCGCCGTCGAAAACAGCATCGAGTATGCTGCTCACGACTTCTTTCTGTTCAACCATCATTGCATTTATGAGACACGGACGCAACTGCGCCTCCCCCAAACGCAGTTCGGTATTGCTTGTTGTGAGATGCGGTTCTCCCAAAGCACTGCGAAACAGGTCCTGAATCCTTGGAAGAAGCTCCTCTTCAGCGGAAGGCGGCATGCTCGCTGCAGGTATGGTCATGGGAGAGCTTACGGATGATATGAATGAGATGAACAGCCAGAGTGGTCACACATACCTATAAGTTGTGTGGCGAGAGTGTCGTTCGGTTCAATTTGAATCTGTAAAAGTGCCACTTGCAAGCGGGTGCGGGGTCTCGACGCGATCGTCGAGATAAGTACCTCCAGGCCTAGCCTAGCTAGGCATGAAACATGCTGACATCAGTTCTCGGCAACTTCTTGCACGCATTGCCCACGGGGCAATATGAGCCTTTGTGAATTAGGTCCTTGCAAACGTGGGGACAAAGAGACTTCAGGTTGCGTCATATATAAGACCCAGCCTGCCTCGAAAACGTCCCTCACCAGCGCACACCCATGCGATCCTTCCCCCGTCCGTCTCACTACGGGGAACTTCAAGACTCCAATCACAGCAACGTTGCGGAGCTCCCAGTGGGGCATGAATTTCACATAGGGAGAACGAACCATTGTCATCTAGTTGTGTCATCGGCACTAATTAGTGGGTGTCGTTCTGTATTAAAACTTGGTTTTTATTGATAAACAGTGGCCCTTGCCTAGGTGGAAGCCATTGTACGTTGACGCGGATAGAGCGAGACGGGACCCTCTGTGCTCATATAAAAGATCTCAGCACTAACGGGACGTTTGTAAGCCCCTTGCTGTCCTTAAAACTCGATAATACAAGCCGCTGATGTGCTACTAGGTGAACGGCGAGCGTTTACCGCACGGCGAATGGGTTCCAATCAACGATGGTGACATGATTGCACTAGTTACCCCGGGTCATTTTGGCCTTCCAGGTTCGATCTATTAAGTTCATTGTGTTTTGCTTTGTTAACTCTTGGCTTCAGTGTACAAATTCCTCGAAATAGAGCCAGACTCGGTATGTCTGCTGCTTCTTTATGGCACTGTTACTGACTTACGCAGGTTCGCGACCATTATGATTTCATGCAAGAGTACGCTTGCCTTGCCGTTTCAGTGTGATCACTAACGCAACAAAACCTTGTCAGGATCGGAAGGGGGGCTTACGGTGCCGTGCTGAAAGCACAGAGTCGGGTTACGGGAGATTTTCATGCCATCAAGATTATACGCAAATCTGTAGGCTGGGAACAGCATGCCATCGAGAGAGAAGTTACTATTCTGCGGAAGCTTCGGCATGCACGTTGTTCGCACAGTCGCTATAATCATTCCATCTGACCACAGCTTTAGCCTCACATTGTCCGATTCGACGAATCATTCGACGACACGCTGAAAATCTGTGAGTAAACTTTCTGTGCATCGCACTCACCATCTCCGGACTGATGTGTTGAAGACTTGGTAATGGAGTTGGTGAACGATGGCAACCTTCATGGTTTCATTGTCGCATCACAGGGGCTGCGTAAGTGTGTTCAACGACTCGGATGCATAACGAGACAGCCTCACAGGATTTTCGTCATAGGCGAAAGCGATGCCAAAGTGGTGACCGATCAGGTGACCGCAGCTCTGGCTGTGAGTTGTTATCGTATCTTGCCTAAAGTTGTATCTTACTGATTGTAAATACTTTAGTACCTACATTCCGAGAGAATTGTTCATAGGGATGTCAAGCCTGAGGCGAGTGATCTATACAGAAATCCTATGTCCTCCTCATCATGTGTCGCTTTTAAAGAATGTACTTCTCAGCTGTCGTGCGCCTTTGACGGTGAAGGTTTCCGACTTTGGTCTTGCCAAAGCTATCTCCAATGAGACCTTTGCTCGAGTGAGTCAAAATGTCTTATAGCCTTGTTCATGACTGATCCGACTTTCGCAAGACATTTTGCGGGACCGAACAATATATGGCCCCGGAAATTTCGGATTTTTCCAGGACCAAATATGACGGCAAAGTAGACAGCTGGAGCCTTGGTGTCATGGTATTCGTCATGTATGTTTTATGCTATTGTGATCATGTTCATATCAGCATAACATGTCATTCACAGGCTAGCGTACAGTGAACCCCTTCCAGATCGTAATCGTGATGGTGTATCAAGGATTCGCCGCTACTTGGTTGATTGGGACCGCCTACCGGTTACAACGAGCAACGAAGGTAAGTTATTTATTCCGCTTTCTGATCAACCCGCGATTCACTTCTCATGCAGCTAAGGACCTCCTCAACAAGCTGATTTGCCTGGATCCAGTGCTTCGTCCGGCGATGCAAGATATCAGCCGTCATGCATGGCTTGCCTCTGCGAAGACGCTTAGTTTGATTCCAGCTACGCCCATTCTTGAAGAGCATGACACTTCCTTGGTGCCTGAAGGTAACATTGGCAGCTCTAGATCTAGCTCGGAACATCAAGATGCGATCGCGCACGCTGTCCCTGCTGAAGTCGTCCATTGGAGGTTACCTGCCATATGCATCTCAGTGTTTGTGGCTCTACTCGCCTTGTACATGGCTAGATTTGTATGATGTTCTTGTGCGACAATAGAGTTATCTCAAGCTCGTTGTGGGGCTCGCGAAGTATTACTGCAATTCTCAGCATGATAAGCTTGATGCTGCATAAAAGAGAAGCCTAAGAGTCTAACTTAGAGCACCGCAGGGCGCCATCACCTCTCGCGGACGTACACGTGCAATAGTTGTGCGCGAGCACCGCCTGTGCAGCGATCTCTCAGGCGAGCCGTTGTATAATGTTTGTTCATCCGTGATGCGCGGAGCGGCCTGTTGCCAGAAATCTAGGCGCCACAACAGCCACCCCATCTCCAGATTGTCGCACGCGTCGACGAACACGGTCGCGCGTTTGTAGATCGAGAGCTGGATGTGCTGTTCTGCGACCGTGAGGCGGGGGGCGGCCGCACGCGTCCGAAGGAACTGGTATATTTCGGCAGCGGATGCCACTTCATCTAGCGAGACTGAAATGTGTCAATATTTCAATATATGCACTATGCAGCGACTGAGTAGCACGTACCTCGTCTGCGAAAAAACTGTCGAACGCCTGGATGATGCTCATGGAGTGCCACCACTCGGGCGGATTCACCACATCAGCGGACGGCAGTCAATGCCTCGCCTCGCTGGCTTGTGTCTTGCAGACCGGGACGAACCGCCCGTAAAAACTGCCTCCTCGTTAGATTGTTTAGTCAGCGATGTTGATAGAAAGCACGACGGTTCTGCCGCTCATCTTGACAGTGTTGGCACAACATGGCCCGGGTGGTAGTAGGGGCCCATGATCGACGGTCCGCATCGACGTAGATCTTCGCTTAGTGCGCTGAGTGCACGGCAGAAATCGCAATGCCATTCCATTTGCGGAGCTTTACGAGGTACTTACTTGATCATGAGCACACAGTGCGACGCGAGAAGAACAGTATGCTCCCGGTCTGTTTTATCTGTCTGATGGTATGTGTCTGGTAGGCGCCATCGCAATCTGCGTTAGATGTCAACGTCAGGTGCAAATAATACATAAAGGCAATCAGCTCGCAGATCGTCAGGATGTTGTCAAGACTCGGACACACCCACCCACAGCATACATAGGCCGGTTATGCACGCCACGAGGCTTGGAAAGACTCCTTAAATGATGGTGCGGTGATGGAAAGCATTGAGCGGGACGTAGAGCTGCGGCTAGGGGCGTGAATGAAGCAGTCAGACGGAGCAGCAGGACGTGGAGGGATAATTGCACGATGCAGAGACATACCTAGAGTGGGGGGGGGGGGGCAAAAATCATTTGCGTAGTCAAGACCGAGCTGGTCATACGCCAAGCGAGTGTTGTACTGAGACGATGCATACAGAAGGGCGTTTGCCCTAGCAGTGTATGAACATGCGCTCGTAATTGGATGACGTTCGGCGTACCTGTGGAAGGCGAAGTCTATATGTTACTACTAAGTGACCGCCGGCTTACTTCTTACATTGCTCGCTATAAGCCTTGAAGCTTTGAAGCTTGAGCTTGAAGCTTGAAGGCTTGACTACAAACACTGCAATGGAAGAGTAGAAACGCTCACGTTCAATATGCGAACGACCGTTATGCGGTCTCTGATTGGCTGGCGCTTCCGTATCGGCTCGCCTGTCCCCGAAGGATGCAGCCACAGCGGAGTCTGAAGCTGACTCTCAGAGCCTATATAAGACCGTCTCCTCGCACTCTCATTCTTCACCACCACCATTATTGGCGGTGGTCACCCCTTTCCAGTACCCACTTCACAGGCCCGTCGTAACAGTCATGCCCTCAACCGATACCAGCATAGTCTAGGGCTTGCCGATATACTGTGCAATAATATGGGAGTTGCTTCGGCGCCCTACCCTGACTGGCGGTTAACTTGCGATGGACGGCCCCTGACTGCGAAAGCGGAACCGTCTTGTGATGGGGAACGAGAGGTATATTTCTGTGTTGCGGCGGCTTTTCGTGTGGTGGTGGTGGTGGTGGTCTCTTCACGCCTGTACTCGCACTCGGTGAGTCCTGGACATTCAGTAGTTGTTTTGACTGTTGTCTGTGCTGATGACGGGTTTAGGTCGCCCCATGCGCATCCTCATTTTCCGAGGATATCCGGCGGTGAATGTGGGTAAGTATTTCGTTATCAGTTTCAATTGCTTTTAATGATAATTCCGCAGCTGTTTGCCCTCGGTGGCGTTGTGTCGACCGTCGCGATTGCATTGTGTGGGTAGGTGGGGTGAGGACGCATGGGCGAGGTGATTCGGAGGCCGCGTAGTTACGGCACGTATTCATCTCTGTGGTATGGCATTCGCATTTTTACACTGAGGCAGAATGAGGAAGCGATGTTTGGTGCGGGTGTCTATCCGGTGCCTTCAATCACGTCAAGGGATTACAAGACGAGCGTTGAAGATTCCGAGGCATCCGACCTATCCGGAGTAGATCCCCAATGCCATGCGGGTCGTGCTATCGTGCGTCAGCACTGTCGTGACACCGTTAGTGCTTCCTAGCCGCGATTAAGCAGGGTACTCTCAGCAGTGGTCATCCGAGTCGGGATACGATTCTGCACATGTGAGAAGGCCGGCAACGCCGAGGGGAAGGGGCATGTATTCAATAACGTCCTCGCACAACGCGCCCATGACCCGGGAGTAAGGATAGGAGGGATGTCTGAGTGCTCGCGATGGAGGGTCTTCACCAGCAATGGGTGTGCTGCGAATGAAGTCAAGTCGACGCACGGAAAGTGAGGCGATCCGGAAGGGGGATGTGAGTACATCAGGCGGCACTGAGCTTGAGCTGGAATAGCATCCGACAAGCAAGAAATCAGGAATAAATGATCGAACATCCAGTGCAATAGCTCTATGTTGTGGGGGAATGATGTCCGCGTACAATCATGGATACATACAACCTATGCCAAGTACATAGAACTGCTGCGTCTTTAGCGCGACACTGTAGCTGACTTGCACAGGCGTTCTCATTCATCAATCACCTCACTGTACGAGATCATGGTGGCACCACGCCCGTCATTGTCTGTTGTGATCACGACAAAACGCAATTCACCGACACCATCATCCTGAGCCATACCTTGTGAGTGCAGCGCAGTTTGAGTGCGAGCGTAACACTCACCGCCACTTCTCGGACGACGAGAAACACTGTTGCACATTGCAGTTCATCAAGATGTCCAGATATGAAACCTGAATGAATTGTTAGGTGTAACGATGAGATATGAGTCAAGACGGACGATTGACTGCATGCAGTATGATCTGCATGAATAAATATTGTGCCTCAGCATCGGCATTCAAGGCTTCCGTCTGGGAGATCTAGCGAGACTCGTGAGTCAGCTTGCGACATGACACCAAGTACAATACAGAATTTGGTACCGGCTCAATCTCTTGCTCGCTGTCAAAATGTGCAAGGTTGACAAATGGCGCAAAGTTGACAAACCATCGGGACGTGTTTTCTCCACTCCCGCTGATTCTGTCCTGTTTGAACGATATCAGTACACTGCGCAGAATTGTCACTGTCCAGACTCACAACGGAGGCGATTACGCTGTTCAGATCGATGCCAAAGGCAGTGATGAGGGATCTTAATCGCAGTGGCGTGATATCGGCAGTAGTAGTCGCCATTCTTTTTGAAAATGGGAAGGGGCGGTGGGTAACTTGGATTGTACAAGCTGCGTAAGGGGATATTTATACCGGGTCAATCCTTTGTGTGAGTAGTACAATGCAGAAGAACAAAGATACTGCACATAGTATGCACGAGTCGCCATCTTCCCGCTGCAACTGTTATCATGAGCCTTCGCGGTTGTCGAACATCGCCAAAGCGGGCAAAGTCCGTATTACTCGCAGAATGCAGTTCGGATTGTTGCTTGAGAGATGTCCTGAACATAGATCCAGCACCGGCGGCCGGCGTTGGAACTGCGCGCAGGACATGCGCGAGCAAACCGCGCAAGGAGACACCTGGGCCATCCTGGAGGGACCTGTGGCGGAGTGAAGACATCTGTCCTGGACAGATGAGAGGACGCGCAGTGAACCCTAGATTCACCGCGCGAAGGGAGGGTGAAGGTGGGCGAGGTGGGCGAGGTGAGCAAACCTGAGAAATTGAGACGTAGTGAGAGCTGGCGACCTGTGCGGCGCTCACCTGTGTGCCGTGGACGAGCGGTCGCTGGAAGACTTAGCAGGGGAGGAAAACGAGAGAATATAGATTGAGATAGACTTCAAGCTTCAAGCTGTTGTGCACGGAAAGTGCCAGTGAGCGCGGTGAGGGACGATGACACTTCGTCAAATCTTCTGCGTGTACGCCGGTTTCCGCTACAGTTGCCGCCGTGGCTTGAACAACATTCTGGTGCTCTTGATCGGTGGTAGCCCCATTCCCATGCCTTACCGTCCTCTCCGCTACTCTTGCAGTTGGTGCTCAGCAACTCGCGAAGTACAAGGCTAGTACTGGTACGCTCACTACGAACAAGCTCACCATCGATCGCAACACCATCCGCACATACAGCCCTTATTCCGCGTTTGAAGGTCGATCTGCCGTTGATAGTAGTGTTGGAGTTTGGCTGATGTTTCTGATTGCCTTTAGGGCCAGTGTTCCGTACCGACAGCCTCATGCAAGTGTTCAGGAATGCGGTGATCTCGCCAAGCGCGGGCATGCATGCTCGCCCCCGCCCGTCCCCACGCCCGGGTATATTTCGCGCACATCATCGGCGAGTCGACAAGCACGCCCCTCTTCGCGCAACGGATCAAGAAATTGCAGGTGCGTAGCTTGTCGATGACCCTGCGCACTCTGATCTAACGCACCGGTGCTCTGCATACAGCTCAATGCATCAAGGAGGGAGGTCATGGGCACCGAGGGGCTCCTCGAGCATCACAGGAAGGAGATCGAGGAGCTGCGGAAGAGGCTTTCTGAGCGGGAGGCCGATGCTCCTGTGCGGACGCGCAGACTGTCCGCGCGGGTATGGCATCCTCTTCGTTCCTCTGAGCGCGGCTGACGTGGGCCCTGTAGCAACTGGACGAGCAGCCTGAACGCGCGCATCCCCCCAAGCTCGTTCTGACGAACGAGAGCGTCGACGAGACCAAGGGCAACGACTCGTGCGCTGCCAGCCCTGCCAAGGTCGACTTTGACATGATCCCATACCATGTGCGCCGTACTGCGCTCGTGTGCCAGCTGTGCTCACCCTGCCACAGCTGCTCGCGGCGCGCTGCCGGATGAAGACGTAGGCTCACCTTGCGCGACAATCTTAGCGAGGCACTGTGTGCAGTGCGCAAGTACGTCGAACACCAGTGGGACGCGCGCCTTGTGCAGAAGTTGTGTCCGCTGCGAGGAGAAGAAGGGGTAGACGTGGGTAGACGTGTGTACATCCATCATGTCTACCGCCATGGAACCTTCGAACTACCCGCCGGAAACCGCCCTTCCCAGAGAGTCTTATCCTGCTTCTTCGTCTGCGTTGGCCGCATCCCCCGCACCCTCGAGCACTGCGGCCCCAGCTATGGTAGTTACCCTCGTTCTCGACTCCGCCCCCGACAACGTTGGCTTTGGATGTTCCAGCTTAGTCGGTGGGAGCAGCTGATAAGTCTCACTTTGGTTTAGCAGCATGTACACGCTCGCGCATCCGATATTTGCAGCGTCTCGGCACCGGTCTGCTGCAATAACAACCAATGCAGTGAGCACTCGTTCTTTGACGGGGCCGTCTGCCCTTGCTGACGTGCTATTCCCAGATGGCATTATCAACGTCGGCTGTGCCAATCACTGTAAACATGTAGTATTATTGGTCCATTGAGTGCACGTCTCAATCCATTCGCTCTCCAGCAGGCCTTCAAGATTTATTTACATTGTGCAGTGCACTCGAGTTGCGAGTCCTGCCGACATTGAGTCTGTCAAATGTGTTCTTTGGAGCATGCCTCGCGCGCAGTTGAGCCTAGTGGCACAGCGCAGTGGACCGCATTTCCTTTCGAAACCCTGCAAGCAGCTGGAAAGGTGGCGCGGCAGAGCATGCCGCGCTCGGACGTGCGGAGTCCTATAGTACCATTCAAGTTGTAATTGTGACCGTGGCGCTCAGGCTGCCCTTTGTTCACTGTGACCACTGAAGTGCACCTGTCTGAATTATTTATCCTTTGTTTGACGGTGCGCTCAAGTACTCGACACGAATGAGATAATACTCAAGTCGACGACCACAGTCTTGACCGCTCGATTCCCCACTCTCCCATCATCTCGCCGCTTTCACTGCCGCACATCGCCAGTCCCCGATGAGATAACCGAGTACTCCGATCGTTCCTCCAAAAAAAATAACCGAGTACTCACGTCGCAGTACCATCACAACCATGGATTACGATGCCTTGAGCGCGCCGACACGCCCCAAATTCAGAAGCTCGCAATGGTACGTCCGTGAGTGGCCCGATGCGCCGGCGACTGTTCCACTTACCATTCTCTCGACGCCGCGAAGGCGGAAATGGTCCACCACTTCTTGGCACAACGGGATCGTTCATTTTGTCACCCAAGAACAGACCGACTCGACGCGATTTCTCATCATTAAGGGTGAAAATAATGACAATATCAGACTATGCCTTGCAAAATGGATGTGTGGTAGGATGGTTGTTCAAGACATGTCGTGAGCATAAAGACCACTTGCAAGTACTCATCTTGTCTTGCCTAACGTCTGGTATTACCAGTTACACTTTTGGTTTCTCTGGAAATCACGTCAAGAACGGTCGTTATCGTGTTCTTTCAGGAAGACGACGTGCGGACGCGCTCTGCGCGTCCTTCAACAGCTGGGCGATCTGCGAAGTGTCTTTGTCAAGTCTGGCTATGGGAAATACTCGGCTCCGTCTTGGCCGATCATTCTCGTCCACCGATGAGTCTTTGGGTGTGAGTCTCTAGTTATCTTGTACGGTTTCGTTGAACACGTCATACCAGGTACCCAATGAGTGGAGTTTGACCAGGACGCGAGCTTCTTCGTTTCTCCCCCTCGCCTCGCACCTCAGACCTCTGCTCGGGGAAGCTTTTCGTCCCAGCTCACCTCCCACATCAGCGCCTTAGTGGTGATCAGTCGTGTCCTCAACGTCTCACCGCCACTCCACGCTCGAGTAGGAGCCTGGCCGTTGTGTCTCAAACACCCTCTGTGTTTCACGCGCCAACTTGCTGCTTCACCCCCGCCTCTCCGCGGACCTGCAGGCGCCGCGCGTTGCCGCACGAAACAACTCACGCGCGGCCCTCGAGAACACGCACATTTTCTTTCTTCTCAATTGGGACGAACTGCACCCCCGGAATCTTCCTCTTCCCATTCCGGTCCTAGCACTGAGCATTGAGTCAAGGGACTCGGTTTTCCGGAACACGCCACCTCTCACTGAGCACTGCACTCCGGTATTAAGGAAGCACAAGCTTTGAATTTACCAGCTTGGCACGCTCAGGATAGGTCTCTCCACGGACCAAAATTCCCAAGGGCTAGAATTCAGGCTTCGTGTTTGCGAAGGGGAAGAGCAGATCATAGCGTAAAATAGGTTTAGGCATACAATAATTATTCGACTGCTCGATGCTGAGGGCGATGCCGCTCTGAGGGACAAGGTTCATTAATAGCCACTGTGAGAGCGGACCAACGCTCGCGGATGGGTGGTGAGATGATGGCCGGCGGGAGTGAGGCAGCAGGAATATGGGTGCCGCGCAAAGACGTCCGAGCGCTAACAACATGGACTCCGGTTGGACTCCGATGAAATCGGACTGGACTGGCGTTGGACTTGCGCGTGCGCCACTGGCAGCGCTCCCGAGGCCTTTGTCTCCCGCCGTTTGTCTGCCGACTTTGTCGCGCAGTTCCTTTGTTACATCTCGACTTGTAGTTACCGCTGCAACCGACCACCAGAAAATAACCCCCGCAGAACATCATGAAACCAGCGAACACATTTTGGTACGTCGAAGGTTGAAGATATTATAGCGGATGATGCTCAAAGTCGTACGGCGCGGCAGGGGTCTCACCGTCCGCCCGGGCAGGAAGACTATTGTGGTGCCAGAGGATGCAAATATACGTATCACCAACATTGCTCTCGAGGCCGGATGTCCACCGATTGGTACTGCCGGTCGCACCTCCGTCAATGTTATTTCGGTCAAGAAATCAGCATACATGACACAGTCACCTGAACTTGCTGTGACTGTATGCACTCTTATACCTGGCAAGGTAAGGGAATGTATTCAATATAATCTAATGGTTGGCAACTCTGAGCACCTTGCAGGTGGAACAATGTGGACTGGATATCTTGCTTCCAGCAGCAGGTGAATTTATTATTGAAGTTATTGGGACCAAGTAAGTTCTCCTTGTAGTATATGATATGTCAATCATGCACTGAGCCTCATATTCTAGCATAATTTGTTTGGCAGGTGTTTCCATTGGTGAGATATTGATTATATGCTTGAAAGTATACTCCTCATGTTTGGCTGTTTATTGTATCAGCATCAGACTTGAGTGAGTACTTCTTTAGATTATACATACAATTGAGAGGTTGATGTTTCTTATATGAAGGCAGGACAACACAGATGACCGGTCCCTCTAATGTGATGTCTACTAGTGCTGTAGAAGCCATGCCAGATTCTCAGGCAATGCAAGCCTCTCCCAGTCATCCTATCCAGCCTGCTGTACCCTCTAAGAACACTGCTGCACCAGTTGTTTTAGGAAACAAAGATGGTACTGGTGCAGCTACTGTGAATGGTGGCAGTACTGTTGGTATACGGTACCTTGCAACTTATGAGTTGCAGGGAAAGGTGGTGACATTTTCTGCTAATACAAAGGGTCCATTGGTAGCTATTTTTTATTTTTATGGAAAGATTATATCTCAGGGGAGTTTATTACAGTTCACATTCAAAATGGGAGATAAAACTGTGATGCAAGGCATATACTGTTTTATTTATGCTGTCAGGAAATTTTCATCATCTGCTTGACTTTTTTAGGTTTGCAGATGGGATTGATTGGCATGAAAGCTGCAGGAGAAAGAAAAATTCTCATTCCACCAGAATTAGTCAAAGGAGAAGAAACTTCAGTGCCACCAGATGTCCATGTTACTTATGGCAAGTTTCCATTGTACAGAGAGCCAAGATGTGTCACTGACTATTGATAGATGTCAAGGTGGTCAATATCCAATAGATCAGCTTTTTTATATCTGTCATGAGTAATTTGTCCAATTCCATGTATTAATCTATCATGATCACCACTGCAAAGTCACTGATGGGACTGAGAGGTTCGCAGACAACTGTAATGTTGATACAAAAATAAAATTCATGTGTGGTGCCTCTAGCAGTACCAGTACTGGCACTACTGCCGGATCTTCGACTGGCACCAGCTCTCGTAGTCACCCTACCCCTCTTCCCTGATGTGTGCACATTGCCAGCTCAAAGGCTGGATTAGAACACTACTCGACCGGCTTGAATGGAAATGGACAGCAGTGGCCGCTGGCCAGTGGTTCCGAAGTGTCTGAGCCGAGTGACTAGTAGCGCGCGAGAGAATTCTTTGTTGATGGATGGCAATTACCAGGGAGTGAGACCGGAAATAGTGCCTTAAAAAGGGCAAACGATAGAACTGTGCAACATACAGGCAAAGGGCTGTTGTGCCGCCTCCTCCGGCCCATGCACAGACCAGGAATTGCTGCAGCTCACAGAGCTTCAGGGTGTGGATGTGGAGATGCTTGAGGACTTCAATAGGATGCTCGCGGTGAAATCGATGTAGTAGAAGGCATCCCCTTTGAAATCTTTCCGTCTCGGGAAGAGGTCGACCCTGTACTTGTGGTCCGTAACATGTTGGCTGCCTGTGCTCATGGCTGCGGATACAGCCAACGTAGCGCCAACGTAGAGCAGTTGTCGAACCCGATGTGTGCCATCGATGTCCGCGCCGAGATGAACGCCGCGTGGCAGAGACACGTCGGGAAAACGCGGTCAGTATGTCTTCAGCGCGCAGACAGTGCTAGATAGCCAGCGGCAATGCACCAGCTCGTAACGCTCTTCGCGGCGCTCAGGTGTGCCCATGCGGAGCTGTACGCGCAATTTGCCAATGATGCAGGCGCGGTGTTCCCGCTGGAAGGATCGCAGACGGTAGAGGACAGTTTCTCAGACCTGAGTATACTCAGCACCGAGTGCCAGAAGGGAGGGAGGCATTCGAGGATCTCGACATCAGTCTAATAGTCATAGGTGCTCACCGTGCTGGAGATCGGATGTGCGAGAACGACCAATCGCTGTGGGTGGTGCAGCGAAGCGAGGGAAGACGTGAGAAGGCTGTGGACGTTGTTGAGTGTCGTCGCCAAGTGGAGGTGGGCGCTGAGCAGCCGAAGCGCGGGTTTAGTTTGCCTTACAAATTATGCGAGACCCAACGACCGCTCCTAACCGTCCGCATTGTTGTCTGGTGGTCAGGACGAGCAGTAGACGCGCGCGAACTTGAACGTACCAAAAGCTCAGAACCTCACGGCCATTTATTTTCTCCATCGCCGCCCGCGATGATGCGCGGCTTCGTGTATTGCTCGAAAATGCGGCCTATGCGCACCTTGGGAGCATGCGTGTGGACGACGGAGCTAGAAGAGATGACATACGGCGGAGAGACGTGCACCCCAGATGAATATCAGCGAGAACGAGAAAATGAGTATGAGCTTCACCGAGATCTTTTCCCGTGGTAGCGATGCCCGTCGGCCATGATAAAATATAACGACAAACATACGTGTGCGTGTGTACGTGTTTTGAAATTTTCAAGATTCTTGCCCGCGTTCCCCTGACCCGCGTAGTAGCTGGGTGTCCAAGCCCGCCATGTCGCGCAGTACAACTGCACTCGGTGATCATGAGACTATTACCATTCCCAACTAGTCTCCCGTAGGCAGATTAATAGTACCCACTCGCCGCAAGCGGGTAGCTCGTCCGCGCATTGCACGCACGGATGTTACCTGCTGGTACTGAGTACTGAGTAAGTACTTACTAGTAGTTACTACGCTGTTTCACCAAGACATGCAGCCGGTAGGACGTGGGATCGACGTGGTGGATCGTGGAGCGACCATACCGTATTTAGTGATCAACGTCCCGCGCCGCTGCGCCACTGTATATGTCAGAACACGCGCACGCAGCATGCCGCATGCATAGCTTCTTCTGCGAGCCATGTCTACAAAACGGCGAAACATTCACACAGCCCTTTCTTGTGGACCTGCGAGCTGTATAGGGTGCGCAGTCTTTACGCAAGGCACGTACCGACTGCCTGGCTGAACTCTCCTCTGCCGTGTGCGGTGAGTGAGTCAATGACGTGTCGGCAGCGTTGCCGGCACCGCGCGCTTGACTTATCAATACATTTGTGCGCTCCCCTCCTCCCGGTAGGTATCACCTGCATAATACACCTTCGAAATTGTGAAGCTTCGGTACGTGAACAAAGATTCCGACTCCTGCATGTTCGTACACAAACCAACCGGCAACCCGCTAATGACATTGTACAGGTTGGTCCGCTTCAAACGTCGCCCATCTCCAAGTCGACCTCCGTTGCAGGCGTTACAACAGTAGTAGTGATTGTCACGATCGGTGCCGGCCTCGAAGAAAGGAGAACCTTGAGCTCCGCAAGCATCGCACCGATCTTAGCCATGTCTTCCTTCAAGGAGCCAAGGCCCTGCGGAATGGACGCAGTGAGCCCATCGGTATTCCAGATGGCTTAACAGATACTGACCTGTAGGATGTCCCTGGATTGATCGCCTCTGTTCAACAGTTCTTTGTTGTGGGCGCCGTCTTCACCCATGGGTAGGTCACCACCAGGAACGCTCGCAGCGGTTGGCATCGGCTGATAAATATCTGCAGAGGCAGCAGCCACCGTTGGCAGACTCAGATCACTAGCAAAGACAGCGTCGCGATGAGCTAGCGATGAACACAAATATGGAGCGTACATCTCGGGGCCCAGGCGGGCCCGTTTGGCTTCTTGAAGTTCTGTTGTAAACCCTTCGTCGTCAGATCTCATTCTTTTCTGTCTTTCCATGGTTGGCAGGAGGATGAGAAGTTGCTCAATGACAGCCCGTATTTAAGGTGAGAGAGCGCAGCACTGGCTTTGTGGCATAGCTTCTTTGTTCTCCTGAGACAATCAAGTGGCTTCCCAATTGCGAGTAAGTTTCGCCTCGATTGTCCTCGGCAGAAATCTAATGAAACGGCTGACCGCAGTATTGGATTCTTTGTTGCGACCATGGCGATTGTCCGATGTGAGTGCGCCGCTTGTCTGCGCCTGCCTGCGCGCTCCACATCTTCAAACCATCCGTCGCTGCTGCGCCATCTGCAGTCCGCGGCTCCGCATTCACTTATGATGGCAATTCCGCAGTGGCATACTAGTCGCCCACTCGCAACCGAGCGTCCAGCGGTACGAAGTTCATGCACTCATTGACCACAATCGCCGTACACGGGACAACCCCCTTGCCGCAAAATGTTCAGTAGCGCCCGCGCATCACTGCGTGGAGGAGCCCTGCCACGCCACTGCCTTGATCGCTGCCATCCCACTGGCAGCTGCAGTTCGCTCGTTTCTCAGCTCTTCGCCGGCGCGCGCCTCACCGCGCTCCCGCGACGTTCCTCGCACCGCGCGCCTCGCTCCCGCTCGCAAGATCTGCACCCGCGCTGCGCTGCGCGCCGGCGGTGCACTCATCGGCCGGAGGCATCCACCGCCACCTCGATATATGCCCGGCTTCCTCCAGCGGGACTGTAAGGAGTGCGCATGCGAAGATCTGAACGCACTGCCTGCCGCCAATGCCTCCGGATTTGCTTAAGTGCGGTGATTCCTCGCGGCGGTGCAGTTGCTTGCTAGTGCCGACTTGTACAATGCCCGCAATGGTGTACTCAACATTGCTTGCTGGTGCGCAGTTCAGTTTTGGGGCAAAAGATGCAAGACTGGCGCGAGTGGAGCTAGTGCCGCAAGGTGAGCTGCCACAGAGGCGATTCTGCTCGCCCACCTTGCAATCCGCCCTGACATGAGAAAAAACCGCGCCCAGAACGCCTGCGCGATCCCATGGGTGAAGCATCGCTAAATTGAGTATTTAATTTAGAGCTACGGCATGAATGGCGGGTCATTGGCAGGATGGGGGAGGTGATCCATCACCCAAGGATCGCCGCAGCGAGGCCGGCAAGTACCGCAGGCCGAGCGAGAGCTTATGCCTCTTCGCCTTCGTCTCCTCTGCGCCATCGCCGCACAGCTCAGCCTCTCGCGCGAACTGCTGAGCAAGGGCGACCTAGTTTTTCTGGTAGCGAAAGGGCGAGGCGCCGCGCGCGCCGGAGATCCTGAAACTCCTCCGCGTGGCGTGCTGATCACGAGCTGCGAGCACGCCGCGATCTCCAGATCCGCCATATGCAGCATAGAAAAAGCAGGCGCGCCAGACTGCTACGCGGCGGCGCAGGTCGCTCACCTTGCAGATAGACTCCATCGCAGTCTCTCTTGCGCTTCAGGGTCCTCCGAGTCGAGATCATTGCCCAGGTCGCGTGCAGCCGCCCCAGCGACCACCGCGCGAGCGCGGCAACGTCTGCGGGATGGAATTCGGCGCATCCGCGAAGGAGGCCCCCTGCCTGCTGCAGACGCGCGCGCATAGTCGTTGTTGCGCGAGTCGAGCGCGGGCACTGCGCTCCAGCTCGCACCAGTCGCCTGCGCGCCGAAGGAGGCGGGCGAGCGGCTCCCGGAGGAGCGCGAGAACGAGTCCGCGAATATGGGTGGGGGGCAACATGAGGGCGGCGGTGCTGATCTTCGCAGAGGAGGAGTACCCGCGGTACTTGGGCGCTGCCCGGCGGGAACTGTTGGAAGGGGCGCGCGCGGTTCTCGCGCCGCCCTGAAGCGGTGGTGGGTCGAGAGTGCCGCGCGTGCCGGCGCCGAGTTGGCGCTGATGCGATGAGATTGAGAGACCCGACATCAATGGAACCGGAGCAGCGGGGGCCCTGATGGTGATATAGATATGAGGGTCCTTCGCCGCCGAGCCTGCACTTGAAGTGCGCAGTGAGCGCCTCCGCACTCAGCGCGGGGTGGCCATTCTTCTCGCTTGTAGAAGGAGCGGGCTGGCGAGTATGCGGGGTAATAGTTCTGAGTGCGATGGCAATGCGGTGCGGTGCGGCAATGCACTGCCTCGCTGCGGTTGCCCCCGGGGCGCACTTGGCATGCCTGAAGAAATGGCGGTCAATGAACGTTGGCGAGACTCGGGCGCTGGTAATGCTGATTCCGAAAGCCCACCTTGCCTTGGTGTGGTTGAACACTGGCAAGCCCAGGGTGCTGATGAGCGATGAGCTGCGCTACCTTGAAGGAGGAGGGCGCGCGGCGCAAGGGAGTGGAGAGGCATCCCGCATCGCCTGCCAGTGGATGGCGGCATTGCTGCGGGGTGTTGTTGTAGCACACCGGAGGTTGTGAGATAAGAATGGAATTGGATAAAGTATCGAGTGGGCTCTGCCCGTCCTTAAGTACATATGAGAGAACCCAAGCTGTGAGTACAAGACAATAAAAGAACAAACTAAGCGACACAAGCCATGTCCGAGCGTACGCATGAACACGCCAAGCGCGTGGTCTAATCGTCAGATTAGACCGACGTATTGACCCGCTTGCGTCGTCAAACCACAACACTCCCCCTCAACTACGCAAGATCCCGAGCTGGGTCGTGAGTGTCTGGTGGCGATCGCGAGCCAGAGCCTTCGTGAACAGATCGGCGGAGTTGACTTCCGTTGGGCAATAGGACAGGGCGACGTTGTCGGCGAGAATACATTCTCGGATGAAATGATGTCGCACGTCGATGTGCTTGGATCGGGAATGGTGGACAGTATCCTTCGAGAGAGCGATGGCGGACTGGTTGTCGGCGTTAATCGTCGTAGCACCTGTCTGTTGGAATCGTAGTTCTGCGAGGAGAGCACGTAACCATATTGCATGTCTGGCGGCGTGGGCAACGGCCATGTACTCAGCTTCCATGCTAGACAGGGCAACCGTTGTCTGCTTCTTAGAGCTCCAAGCGACGACGCCGTTTCCGATTAAGAATGCGTAGCCGGAAATCGAGCGTCGATCGTCGGGATTTGCAGCCCAGTCAGCGTCCGAATAGCCATCAAGGCGGATGTGATGGAAGTATGCCTTTACGCCAATAGAGTCATCGCGTCCGCCGTAGGTGATGCCGAAGTCTTTCGTGCCTTGGAGATATCGTAAGACACGCTTGGCAGCAGTCCAGTGGTCTGGTCCGCACACAATCCAGTGAAAAATCCCCGTCTAGACGGGCCATCCGACGGTGAGTTTTGCCCGTATAGAACGGGGCGTCCGACGTCGGCCGACGATAAGAGGGCACCCGTGTAGATGGGTGGGCCGACGGAGGTGAGATGTACCGTTGGCCACGGGTGGGCCGACGGTAGGGGTACCCCGTAGCCTACGGGTGGGCCGACGGTGGGGGTACCCCGTTGGCTACGGGTGGGCCGACGGTAGGGGTACCCCGTAGGCTACGGGTGGGCCGACGGGAGGATTGCCCCGTTGCGTACGGGTGGGCCGACGGTAGGGATACCCCGTTGGCTACGGGTGGGCCGACGGTAGGGATACCCCGTAGGCTACGGGTCGGCCGACAACAGGAACTCCCGTTGGCCACGGGTGGGCCGACGGTAGGGGTACCCCGTAGCCTACGGGTGGGCCGACGGTAGGGGTACCCCGTAGCCTACGGGTCGGCCGACAACAGGAACGCCCGTTGGCCACGGGTGGGCCGACGGTAGGGATACCCGTAGGCTACGGGTGGGCCGACGGGAGGATTGCCCCGTTGGCTACGGGTGGGCCGACGGGAGGATTGCCCCGTTGCGTACGGGTGGGCCGACGGTAGGGATACCCCGTTGGCTACGGGTGGGCCGACGGTAGGGATACCCCGTTGGCTACGGGTGGGCCGACGGTAGGGATACCCCGTAGCCTACGGGTCGGCCGACAGGAGGATTGCCCCGTTGCGTACGGGTGGGCCGACGGTAGGGATACCCCGTAGCCTACGGGTCGGCCGACAGGAGGATTGCCCCGTTGCGTACGGGTGGGCCGACGGGAGCATTTTCCCGTAGGCTACGGGTGGGCCGACGGGAGGATTGCCCCGTTGGCTACGGGTGGGCCGACGGTAGGGGTACCCCGTAGCCTACGGGTGGGCCGACCGTCGGGGTACCCCGTAGGCTACGGGTGGGCCGACGGGAGGATTGCCCCGTTGGCTACGGGTGGGCCGACGGTAGGGATACCCCGTAGGCTACGGGTCGGCCGACGGTAGGGATACCCCGTAGGCTACGGGTCGGCCGACAACAGGAACGCCCGTTGGCCACGGGTGGGCCGACGGTAGGGGTACCCCGTAGCCTACGGGTCGGCCGACGGTGGGGGCACCCGTAGCCTACGGGTCGGCCGACGGGAGGATTGCCCCGTTGGCTACGGGTGGGCCGATGGTAGGGGTACCCCGTAGGCTACGGGTGGGCCAACGGGAGGATTGCCCCGTTGGCTACGGGTGGGCCGACGGTAGGGATACCCCGTTGGCTACGGGTGGGCCGACGGTAGGGATACCCCGTAGCCTACGGATGGGTTCTCCGTTGAGGTAGGTAGATCTCTTCGCAATCATGTATACATGTATAGGAAACTGGGTGGTTGCATGTTTTGCACGAATGTATCCCTGCATCCCTGGAAGCCATGGTGCCTGTGTAGTGCTGCTATAATGATTGTACTACCCCTTCACCCAACTCAGATTGTTGTTGTCACAAGCTCCGCATTCCATACATATATTGATTTCCATGAAAGTGCCGACTTCTGTGAAAGTGCCGACTTCCGTGAAAGTGCCGACTTCCGTGAAAGTGCCGGAAAATCCCGCCGGACCGCCACGCGAATTTCGCGAAGTGTTCGGTTCCGGAAAGGTATGTTCGGCTGCTGGTCCCTGCCAGCGCATCCATCGATTCTTCCTCCCACCATGTCCACTCCCCCCCAGACCCCTTTTTCATACACTGACAGAGTAGCCACCTATGTCCATTCATGTTTTCAACACTACTTAAATGACCATTTCCCCTCTTCTTCATCTTGTCCTCCCTCCAGGCCTTTGCCACCCCTTGACTTCCAGGTGTCTCTAGTCAGAGATGCTGAAAGAATTGCACATCAGCTTGCAAAAGCCTTCACCAACCAAGGTAAATGCCTAGTTTTCTGCCAACATGCATAGATTACTGAGTATTCTCAGTCACTGTAGACTGGGATGCAGAAGAGTATCACTCCACTGCTGTCAAATCTGGCCTCACTGGGTTTAATGAGGCCAAGGAAGCCTCTATGGCTTCTCTCTTTCCACCCCTCCACCCACAGCCTTTTCCACTATATACAGAGCCCCTAATTATTGTTGACAAGGAGAACAGAATTCTCCTGTGGCACTTACCAGGCATCATGGGCCCAGAGAGACAGGTGAGAGTCCTTCAACTCTGTCCTAACCTCAGCTGATCAGGCTCATTCATTTCAGGCAGAGATATGGGCCCTGGGGGACCTTCTCAATCCCATGCTGCAGAAACATCATCCACATTCCAGTGGGACCTGGAGAAGTCAATCCCAATATTTTCTGGACCCCCAGGACTGCTCAACCCTTCATCCTGGGTGTTTGAATTTTTCTCCAGCATGGTTTCAACAAGGACATGAGGTGAGCAGTACCCAAAATTGAATTGATTTTATTTTATCTCTTATCTTGCATTTCTAGACCATCAATGACACCCTTGAAGTGTGTGCCCTTTTGAAGGACCCCCTCTCTGTAGGGAGAGCATGGCTAGAGGATATGAAAGACACCTCAGCACTTGTGTCTGCCATTCTCAGGGTCATCCACCCAGAGATGTACAGGGCAGGGCAAGAGTCACTAAAACAAGCAAAGGAGGATCCCAAGATATCAGAGGTAATGGCATGTTGGCATCTGGTGTTTAATGCACTGTCCTTCATGGCCAACAGGGGCAGTCCATTACACAGGGATAGAAAGTCCCACTATATGTGGTATGATCTTTTGTTGACATTGGGGAGGGAGAAAGGAGTAGAGCTGGAACTACCAGGGTTGGGGGTGAGGTTGAGGTACAGTGGTGGGACAGTCAGTGCATTTTCAGGCAGGCTGATTATACACAAGGTGGAGAGGAGCAGTGAAGAGAGAGTTTGTATAGCCTATTATATGAGGCCAGCAGTCTATAGCAAGGGAGGAGTTGATTTTCCCCAGTGGATGTACACTACCACATATATGTAGGGTGTTTTGGTGATTATGTACACCAGATTTTGATTTATTATGTTGTGAAGGAGCACTGGCAGAGAAAGTGATGCCTAATGCAAGTGAGGAAGCCCTTTTGTTTGCCCATGGTCCCACCAACGACCTCTGACCACAGTTCTATTGCCATTCATGTACTGCCATCCCTTGACCATCCTAGTAATGTTATATCACACCTTGAAAGTGCCATTGTCCATCAAAGTGCAGTCTGCCATCTTCCGTCAGATTGCCGTCTTCCGTCAGATTGCCATCTTCTGTCAGATTACCGTCTTCCGACAGACCGCCGTCTTCTGCCCGACTGCCGTCTTCTGCCCGACTGCCGTCTTCCGTCCGACTGCCATCTTCCGTCCGACTGCCGTCTTCTGCCCGACTGCCGTCTTCCGTCCGACTGCCGTCTTCCGTCCGACTGCCGTCTTCCTGCCGTCTGACTTCCGACTGCCGTCTTCCTGCCGTCTGACTTCCGACTGCCGTCTTCCTGCCGTCTGACTTCCGACTGCCGTCTTCCTGCCGTCTGACTTCCGACTGCCGTCTTCCTGCCGTCTGACTTCCGCCTGCCGTCTGCCTGCTGTCTGACTTCTGCCTGCCGTCTCTGTGCCGTTCGACTTCCCGTTTGACTTTCGTGTGCTATGTGGCTTCCATCTATCCTCCTGCCACTGCACCTATCTTGCCTTATCACTCTTTATCCGAAGCCAACGCGTGTGATATTAATGCTACGAAATACATGCGAAACGACGAGCCCGGTGCACCCTGCGACGCAGCCTCCTCAGCTCCAGATGACCTGGACAGCGTTGAGGATGATGCGGAAGAGCCGCTGCGTGCCGACGATGGCCCCGTTCATGATGAGGAAATCGACGTCCTCGCGGTGCTCCATCCCGACTGCAGCTTCGTCGTCGTCGTCGTCGTCGTCGGGCTGGACTTCGCCGTCAAGCGCGGCTCGCACTGATGAAGGTTAGCATGATACATTCAAGAGAATCATACGAAATACTCACCGTCGGGATCGTCTTTCCGCACGTAGGCGACCACCCACACATACGCGTAGTACTCGTGATGAAGCAAGGGCAAGCCCAGCCGCTCCATCTCTGGCACAAGGAGCTCCAGGTTCTCCTGCAGATCGGTCAGCACTTCATTCACATCTGATGCACGAACCACTTACCCAGCTCGAGATAACGTCGGCTGCCCACATCGGGTTGGTGGAGGCTGCGACGTCGTATTCATACATACGGCGGCAGAGGGCGAGGGGAAACAGCGCCTCAAAGTATGCGAGCAGGAGTTCCTGGCGGTTGAGGGACATGGTTGGATGTGGGTAGGAGATGGAATGGAAAGCATGCAATATAACTAGGGATGGCGGAGCATTCCTGTGCCATGAGGCCGAACAATCGTGTATACATTTGCCACGAGGCACGGTCATTGAAATAGATAAACCACTTTGGGAAGGTCTGTGAAGAAGCCCGCCATCATGGTCAGGAAGCTTGTTGACTTTGGTTACCACATTTCGGCATCGGTGACATATCAAAAACTAATCAAAGCGGAACCCCACCTGCAAGACACCACATGGAAGAAATGTATGTAAAGGTTTCTATTGAGTAACTCCCACAGTGCGTCATACTTCCGTGGTGCATCATGGCCTTGCATAGTGGTCCAATGGCAGGGCGGCGCCGGCATTTCGGAAATGAACCTTGTCTGACACCTGACATGCGTGTCATCCCGGTGAATGAGTGCATCCCGATATTGACAGGTTGGCAATAGGTGGGTCGATCAAACACTTTCCTGGTTGTCCAATGGGATGGCAGGCCAGATTTTGGGAGATGAACTTTGTTTGGGGAGAATGCCGACATCGGCAATACTGCGGTAGGATGGGAGTGAGACGGCAGCGGAATACCAGTGCTGGGGCGGCAGACAGCAGTCTGTTGGAAGATGTGGGGTTGACGGGAGACCGAGTTCCGGTGGAACATGGCGGTCTGGCGGAAGACGGCAGTCTGGCGGAAGACGGCAGTCTGGCGGAAGACGGCAGTCGGGCGGAAGACGGCAGTCGGGCGGAAGACGGCAGGCGGAAGGTTTGTGACAGAAGACAGTAGTGTCCAAGAATCCAAAGCTTTGCGACAGTCACGGCGGGGTTCTTCACAAACCTTCCCCGAAGGGGTATAGTGATATCAATGGCCATGCCTCGTGCCAAATGCATAACATAATTGTTATGCCTCATGGCACAGGGATGGCCCGCCATTCATTGATATAAGATTTTGTCTGTACTACCTCCTCTCTTCATCCACCATGTCCGATACATTCTACCCCGACCAGCTTGCGTCCGCATACTGCGATATCATGGCCCGCCTGGTATTCTACCGCAAGATGTACGAGTACGACGTCTCTGCCTCCGGCAACCCGATGTGGGTCGCCGAAGTCCTCCAGATCTGGGTGAGTTCTGTACTGTGTGGATCGCAATGGAATTGCTCACAAATCGGCAGGAGCTCCTAGAGCAGATGGTCCCGGAGATGGAGGAGCACGGCCTTGATGTCCCTCACCGGAAGTACTACTGGTCCATCTGGGCCAACGCCAATGGAAAGAGGAGCGATGTCTACGGTAAGTCTTTTGCATGGTTTCTGTTGACGCCTTTGTGCTGAACATTCACCAGTGCAAGCCGCGCTTGCCGGGAACCTCCCCGACGACTTCGACGAGCAGGATGCCGCGTACCGACTGGGGGAGCTCGGCGAGGAGCCGGACATCGCACTAATGCCTGGTGTGGAGAAAGACTTCCTCATCATGAATGGCGCCATTGTCGGGACGCGCACACTCTTCCGAATGCTCCTCCAGGTGGTCCGCGTCCTCTGGGACTGAGGAGTGGTCACTCCGGGTCGGCGCGTGGCTCTTTCGAGGAGATGTATTGTTCGTAGTTGTGTCAATGTCACCTGCATGCGATGCATATGATGAGTGATGAGTTGACAACATTGGGAACACAAAGAGCCACCTGAACGGAAGTCGGCTGTTGTACAGGAGTCCACAGCTTGAGGGAACTCGGCAGGTCAACGGAAGTCGGCAGCTTGACGGTAGTCGGCAGCTTCACGGAAGTCGGCAGTTCAACGGAAGTCGGCAGCTCAACGGAGGTCTTGACGGCAGTCGGCAGCTTGACGGCAGTCGGCAGCTCGATGGTAGTCGGCAGCTGCACGGAAGTCGGCAGCCGCACGGAAGTCGGCAGCTGCACGGAAGTCGGCAGCTGCACGGAAGTCGGCAGCTTCACGGAAATCGGCAGGCAGAAGGTTTGTGACAGAAGGCAGTTGGATGGCAGGTACCATGGTAAGGGCTTTGGCTTTGAGAATTTTCGCAGCAGTGGAATAGGAGAAAAGCAATATATCACAGTTTGTTTTGTTGTTGACATATGCTATCTACATTACACCACAGAATCTTCGTCTGACAATAAGTCCACAGTGTCATACAGGTGTTGCATGGATAATTCCGTCACCCTTGTCTCGAAATCCAAGTCCTCCTGGATGACGTCCATGGACAACCGAATTTTCTTGAGATAATTGATGAAGGACTCGGGAAGGTTGGGCGGCAGGTCGTGTGGAAGGACAGGAGGAAGGCGATCTGGCGATGTAAGATGGGAGGTGGATGGTTGGCGACGGGACTTCCGTCTTGCTTCCTCCTGTGCCAACTGGACTCTCCAAAGTTCAAGCTGGCAAAACAAATGACAATTAGAGCACTGTTTTGGCATTCAAAATGTGCCTCACCCTTCGGGCAAGCAAGGTTACGACACAGCGGCTTGCTGACTCCCTCTTTGCGATTTCATTCCGTGCCTGTTGCAGAGCCTCCTCTGTCTGCACTGCCTCCCTTTTTGCGTTTTCCAACAACAAGGCGATATCGGCAGGAAGTACCGCCGGTTCTTCCTGACGGGTGCGTTCCGCCGACGACTGTGCCGGGTGATGTCCGATGTGGTGATCTGAGGGCAATGCCGCAGTTGGCGGCGGTACCACCTGGTGTGATGAGGCACCGGTTGCAGTGGGTGGTGCTGCAGAAACCGAGGGGTGGGAGATGTCACGGGGAGTGGATGTGGTGATTGCCGAAGTTGCATGGAGAGGTTGGGAATGCGCACGGTCTGTCGGCGGCAGTTCCACTGGTGCCGGTCGAGTGTTGCTTTGGCTGGGTGCCGGCAGACGTTCCCTGGCGTGCGGGTGTGCATTGCTTGCAGGCGGAACTGAGAATGCATCACGCTGGAGCTACTTATGGTTAGTGGTGAGAGGAAATACATGGCAGAGCCACACTTACAAGCTCCAGGTCATCTTCAAAGTGTGATCGCACAAACTCCCGCAGAGCTGGAGGGAAATGGGAATCACCATCTCTGGCCTGCTTCAGACCAACCGCGGCCGCTACGTAAAACTGCAGATCACATGTGAGGCTGCCAGTGGCGAAGATGTGGCTGCTAGTTCTAAGAACATACCATATTCTCGAGAGAGTAGCACAATTGTTTTGCATCCCATTCACCTTCCCCATGTTCAAGTACAGCTTTGAGGACCTCCGGCATGGTAGTGTGGATTCCCGATGCCACCATGTCACGAATAGACTTCATTTCCACAATAGGACGCGTGTACATGGCAGAGAGTCGTGTTGCAGGAATAAAGTATGGGTAGATGGAGTGGTAGAGAACGAAGATGATCAAAGGGCGGAACACGCGCGGTGGATGATCGCCTGTCAATGTCATGTGACTGGAGATCTTGGCACAGATTCACTGCTGTCGATGACCGAGATGAGATGGCGGCGGCAGGGCGGCAGAACGACGGCAGTTTGACGGCAGTTTGGCGGCAGTTTGACGGCAGTTCAACGGCAGTGGCACAGAAGTTTTCGGGCATTGTTCAACATTTCTTTTCAGCTGGAAATACACAATATGTGTTATTAAAGAGACCTTCCGGCCTGTAGAATGTAGCATGCGGTATGTATTCTACTGCCCATTCATGGTGAACTTGTGCAGAGCCGAGGCCTCGTCCGCGAGGGCCTTGAACATATCCGCCTGCTTCCCCGCAAATGCCCTGTGTCCTGCGAGATCGTCAGACAAACACTCACGCATCCGGTTGATCCACGCCTCGCTTTGGTGAACAAAGAAAATGTTGGTCCATAGAATTTCGTGTTTGAGAAGGTCGTGCTCTTCACGCACGCGGTCGTAGCGAGATTTGGCCTTTATCCAATTGATCCTGTAAACTGGTGGCCAATGTCAGTACATGTGGCCGAGCAAGCGAACTTTCCTCACATTCTTCCATCCAAGCTTGGCCCTCGGCGTCTCCTCGAATATCCATAGTCCAAAACCATGCCATGGTAGTCGCCCTCTGTCCCCTCATATTTGGATCAGCAACCGCAGTGCTGACTTTGAGATCTTCCTGCCGAAGGACCTTGTAATGGTTCAGAAGTGCTTCCGGTGCGCCGAGGGAGACCATGGCCTTTCGGGCTTTGGAGTAGACTCTCGCGTGATGCTGAAGCGTGCGATCTACAGCATTGACGTCTCCCCAAGCCCTAGTCTTGTTATGCTGGGAGCGGGCGGAACGAATGGAGGTGCGGAATAAGAAGGATTTCTGCCCCAGACAAATACGAATCTGATGGAGAGTGTCGTTGGCCTGGCCCTCGCGAAGCTTTAGTTCCCGTGCGGCGAGCTGCTGTATGTTGAGAGCCTCGCATCTGGCGTGCCCCAACGTTGAAGGCAGAGTGATTGCCACCCGTTCGGCGAGCCTGATGGCATTTCCAGACGCCTGTGCAGGAGCGGCCCAGAAGACATCATCTGGCTCAACAGCATCCCACTCTTCCCCAAGGTCGTCGTCGACATCCTTCTCGTTATCATCTTCGTCGTTGTCTTCTATTACGATGTAACGGGCTTTCTTGCCTTCATGGGCGTCCACACGTGTTTGTAGCCGCTTCCGCCGATTGAGCAAGTCGATTTTCTGTTCGGTCGTGGGGGACTTGGGAAGGCTGCGAACGTGCGCTGCCAGGGAGACTCTGAAAGGCCGTGTCAGCTGCAGCGCACAACGGCAGGAAAGGTAGACTTACTGTGCCTCCTGCACCTTGATCCCTTGGGATAGCCATGCAATTGTACCCCTCTGCAGGCCATGCTGAGTTTCCTTGTCGGTCAGACTGAGCTGAATATCGGCCCGGCTTGGCGCTGACAATAGATTCAGTTATGGAGGTGATCGGGCCCAGATCATGAGCATACCACGATCGGTTCTAATATCAAAGACATCCATGGCTTTGACATCCGTGAGCCGTTTCCGTTGAGCCTCTTCCATTTGCACAGTCCATGCTTGGATCATCTCTGGATCGCGCTCGCCACCATGGCATTGTAAGAAGTGGTCACATCTTCCATCAAGGGGAGGTTTGCTGTGTACTTTTTCCTAAGAGCTGGGACTGAGCCAGGTCATGCAGTGTACCGTCCAGAGCAGCATCAATGGCAATGAGGGCATACGGCAGTTGGACGGCAGCACGGCAGTTTGACGGCAGCACGGCAGTTGGACGGCAGCACGGCAGTTGGACGGCAGCACGGCAGTTGGACGGCAGCACGGCAGTTGGACGGCAGCACGGTAGTTGGATGGCATGATGGATGAGTAAAATGTCTGCTGCAATGCTCATTTGCTTACCTATGTTAATCATCTTCTTCCAGTTCCAGTCATTCATGTGGCGGTTCAAGACTTCCTTCCGGTGCGATGTGGCCATGCCTCGCGTGCTGCCGGAGACTTTGTTCAATGACGACCACAATGTCTCGAGAATCTCGCCGTCGACCAGCCCAGCCCCAGGAATAAACGTAGGTGAATAACGCATAAAGCAAGCGTCCTGATGGCCGTGAACATGGAATAAACCTATGCCCTGCACTATTTCGAGGCGACGTGGCATGTGGAGATATGGACTCTCCGTGAATCGCTGCCTAAGGTGAACTCCGTATTGACAATTGATGTCGTAGAGCAGGATGACTCTCTGAATGTTCTCCATGTTGCGACCGAGGGCCTGGGAGAAGGAATAGTCCATGTTCATTTGCCGCTCGCCTTTCTGGAAATCAACAACGGCATGCGGCAGGAAGCAGCCATGACGGGGGCAAGCGGTAGCCCCGATGCCGGTGGCCTCCAGCTTGTGTCTATCGGCATTGGCCAAGTTGACCGCTTTGTGGTTGTTACAGGAGCTTTTCTGCAATATAGCGGGTAAAGATGGATGGTGGGCACACGTGATGTCGTCCTCACTCACCGATTTTACCTCCTTTGCAAGTTTGAGGTGGGCCTTATATCGGCCTTCGCCAACCATGAAGCCGGTGCCATCAGATATAGCGACGTCGTTGGCAGGCCTTCGCATTTTGAGGTGCTCGGCAGAGAAATTGCCGTCCATCATGAATCCGCGTGTGTAAATCAGCCTGTGCAGGTATCTGTGAGATTGCATACTAAAGTAAAGACCTGATCACAACACGCACTGGTTCTCATCCTCCTTCCACTCCGGCGGTAAATTCACACCCGGCTGGGGACATGCCGCACAAAAGAAAGTCAGGTCTCCCGGACCAGGCCGTGCACGCCCGGGATATCCAAAACCATGCCTCATCATGTCCTTCATATGTCCCCACTGCCGGGACACTCTGAGCAACTCCTGGTATCGATTCTGAGCATGTGTGAGAGAGGTCTGGACGGTCAGGTGACAGGTGATGCTCACCGGCACCTGGTCTGGAAATGTGCTGTTGGTGGTCCGT
The DNA here is from genome assembly GCA_022376435.1 of Amylocystis lapponica. Taxonomy (NCBI): domain Eukaryota; kingdom Fungi; phylum Basidiomycota; class Agaricomycetes; order Polyporales; family Postiaceae; genus Amylocystis; species Amylocystis lapponica. The sequence goes on from JABYQE010000125.1 coordinate 76,234, forward strand.
CGCAGCTTGCTGTAAAAGTTGAGTGCGGACGTCTTGCACTCCAGATTGTCCAGGAGGAAGTCGTCCAATACCCGGAACGTGAAACAGCTTTTTACCCTTCGATGGCTCGCGGGTACAGTGCCATGTCGAGCAGCTGCATCTCGTCCGAAGGTGCCCCTTCACATCCACACCACCACACGGGTATGCGGTGAATGCCTGTTGTATCTACTATGACCATGGCGGTCTGATTTCCCGTGTATGTGGCGGCAGCAGGGCGGCTGCCATCGGCACTTCTGCTGTGGGCTGCTGCGGTAGCCTCTACGTCGTTGTCGTCCTCTTCATCTGATGTCCAATCGTCCTCGTCCTCCCAAGAGTCGCCCGAAGTGTATTGCCGATGGCTTGGACATTCTCTGCCTCCGTGGCCGAGCTGCAGCACAACGCCAGCCTCGGCGAGCCATGCTGGAGAATAATAGAGGTTGTTGGTCCACTTCTCGACACGGTGAAAAGGATTCCGTTCATGCTGTTTCCTGCAGCACAAGGTACAGTATGTAGGCCTCCCGAAACAGTGAAGACACCGCCAAGTAGCCTCTTCGACTCGACAAGAGGTGCATCTCCTCTCGCACTCTGTGTCAGCTGAATGAGTTTCGCGTCGAGCATGCTGAGTATGTCCGGCTTCTTGCTGATATAGTCTCTCTAGGTATGCCCCTTTCCGATGTATCCAATCTCTGAGAAATTCTGGCTGGGTCTGGTGAATCAGGAATCAAATGATGTAAGTAGAGTTCGTATCTAATGTATTAATTGCGTCCACCTGGGGGGCTCCAAAATTAGGCTGTTCTATGGGATGGTCTTCCTGACTCAGTGCCAGAGCAGGGAGACGTCGCCCGAGTGCG
>JABYQE010000126.1:0-76691 GCA_022376435.1 Amylocystis lapponica
GCCTGCTACGATAACGCGCCAACTCACCGGAAGCGTCCTGATGGTGCCCTTTCTGCCCGGAAGATGCCTAGGAATACTCCAAGGGTCGGGACCAACTGGTTAGTCGAAGTCTCCCTGATCGGGGACAATGGCCAGCCTGTGTATGGACCAGACCGGAAGCCCTTGAAGACCAAGGTTCCTATGGGTTCTGGATGTTTTGCAGATGGCAGCCTACAGTCTTTTTACTTCCCCCCCGGAGATCCGCGTGCAGGTGTGTTCAAGGGAATGGCAGTGATCCTCGAGGAGCGCGGGTTTAACATCTCAAAACCATACCTGAAGGCCCAGTGTGGAAAGAGTTTTGATTGCGCACCAGGTGCAACAAACTGTTGTTGCCGACGAATTCTCTTCAACCAGCCAGACTTCGTGAATGTGAAGTCCATCCTCGAGTTGGCTTTCGAAGCGCGCGGGTTTGAGGTCGTATTCCTGCCGAAGTTCCACCCTGAGCTCAATCCGATCGAGCAATGCTGGGGTGCTGCGAAGCGGGCGTACCGTCTGAACACTCCTTCTTCGAAAGAAGTGGATCTTGAACGCAACCTTCTCAGCGCTCTCGAGTCTGTCTCTGTCATAACCATACGGCGGTGAGTCTCTCTCTCCTGCATCTGGTGGACTCATCTCTGATGCATGGCCATCTTCATTGGTAGGTTCTATAATCGATCCCTTAGATTCATGGATGCTTATCGGAAGGGACTGGATGGGAGACAGGCGGCGTGGGCCAACAAGAAATATCACGGCCATCGTATTCTTCCGGACAGCATTCTCCAAGAGTTTGATGATGCACAGATTACAGTACAAGAGCACAGTGTATCAGCATAATATTAGGTATACAGAGACGGCCGGTATCGTACACTGCGCGCAATGCTGCAGCAGCGCGTTCAGACACCTGTTTAGGTCATGTTACCGATAAGTACTCGTGACTTGCCCTTATCGGCCCCAGTCACCACTTGTCACAGTCTCGTCACATTGGATGCCTTTGCTCGAGCCCTATCTTAGTAGACGTGCGAATCATGAGTTTCGACACATACAGATATCACCGCGTGAAATTGCAAATTACGCATGGTGGGAATGTACTGAGAATATGCATGTTTCGCCGTTGTTTCACGCAAATATCACGTATGTTTCACAGAAGCTAGCATTTGATGGTAATAACTACATTTCTGGCATGTTTCGCACATGTTTCTCCGCAGATTACTAGCACATTACCTCGCTGCGTTATTTCCTCCTGGTTCTCGAATTGCTCAAATTGCTTATATAATGAACCATTTGCAATATTGTGCTCGTATTAGCCCAGCTACTGCAGCTGCCGTGGGTACTAAACAAGTACATGTAATACATAAAGCCTCAAGTCAACATGATAGTGTCCGAGCTGCATCCCCTCGCAGTTCGCTGATTTGAGACCTCGGCAATACAGTTGCCCGCGATTGAGCACCCGAGACGAAGAGGCATGGGTGAACGTACATTGTGGGTCAAATGGGAGGCTGGACTTGTTGCAGCTGTAGAAAGTCATCGTTGTCTGTGGACCCGGGGTTGCAGGCAGTGCGAGGACAGAGGCCTATAATAAACTAGATGTCCAGGTTCTGTGAGAACATCCAAGTCGGTGGCCCTGTAGAGCAGCACACGCACCATTGTTCGGGCCAGTCGAAGCGAAAAAATGTGCGGTGATGCACACGTCCTTCCTCATCACCTGGATCCTGCCATCAATCTTTAAAGATCAGTCATGTGCAGTTGGGCCGTAGTACTGCTGTGAGTCATGCGCGGAACGCCAGTGTTCCAGTAAAATGAGTTCGTGCTGGTGGCCACATTGAGGTTGTCTTGCATCCACTGCAGTGCACCTCATATATGCGGCCACGGGTCGGACTTGGACAAGATAGTAGATCATACTCATGCTGACAGTTCGCAAGGCCATGCTCCATGACCGTCGGATGTTGTCAGGGTCAGTGCCAGCTGGCTCGCCATCACATGTTGTAGCTGTCGGAGGACACAGAGGTTAATCTGGCTGTCACTATCAAGAGATCGCACGTCGGTGGGTCATGGGCTGATCATTGGGCGTCGGGGTGTCGGTGCTGTGTGTCGCGCTAGTGGCCGTACAGTACTTGATGGGTACTCGAGGTAGGGCGGCTGAGCTAAGTACAAGCCGCTGCCTACAGATCTAGACGGTCTTGCGTGGGGAACGACGTCATAGCACCACAAGAGCAACACGCAAGAAACTTCATAGAAACATACATATTGCTAAGACATTACAAGGAACGGACTATTTGAGTGGAATATGCCGGGAATCTCGCTGGAATGTGCAAATTGCCAGCTCATTACCGGCGTGCGTAATTTGTCATTTCACGCGGTGCCGGATCCTCGGTGAGTCTGGCAGCGAGCACAATACCCGCTGTCTGAATGCAGAACATGAGTATATGCATGCGCGTTCAAGGTCACAACGAACGTACTCCTCCTCCTATCATTCGCGTTTTCGAAGCGGAAGAATGAGGGTCAATTGCTCATAGAATCTCGGGTTAGAGCTTACCGCATATGATATAGTCAAAAGACTTTCCTGAGACGTTTTCCAAAGCCGCAGACATGATTGGTGTAAGAGAGTTGGGAGGGAATATAGAGTCGATGATCGATGATGCCTAAAGCAGGTCATGTCGTCCTGTAAATAGGTTGAACGAAGTGAGCGCCTCGCCCAAGGACACAGAATTCAGAAGACGTCTGCATCAGCCAGCGCGCGGTAATGAAGACAACCTTCTTCCTGCGCACCGCAGCTGGTGTGGACGTGTTTGAAGCGATTAATTGGTAGTAGCACAGACTCATCAGCGCCGTGGCGTCATTTGGAGAGCCTGAGGTCTGGGTTCAATCACATGAGTCTATCTATGACAGAGACGTGAGTTCTGATAAAGCTTATTCGAAGTCGTCCAATTGCAATTGGAAGCATTTGGCAGGGAGGCGCCCGTCAAAAGTGAAATCGACGGCTCTGCTCTCTGAATAAATTGCGATCCACGTCCATCAAATCGCCGCTCGGAAGAATCTGGAAAATGCTTGGCTGAAGCACATTGACGACATGCGTCGACTCTACAGAAGACTGTCAGAAGTACTTGCAATAAACTAAGCAGAGTCGATCACGTGATGGCGGAAGGCGCGCTGGGGAACGCTTTCGTCGATCGTCGAAGATGCGGCAAGCATGGATATGGAACGGCCGTACGCGCTCAGCACGTCCGAGAAATGCCGCGGAGCACAGTCTGCAAAGGTGCAGTCAGCAAGCGTAAGGAATTGCAAAGTGCCCACCATGAGATCCTTTCGTCAATATTTACGGATAGCTTGTACAAACTCTGTCAGAAGGCGCCGACTGACAGCTAGAGCGTGAAGGACATGTCATGCATGTCATGCTCCAGTTTCGATCCGCGGACAGCGAGGTGCAGGCTTTACGTCACATGGTAAGTATGCACCATAGGTTTCGAGGTAAATTTGCAATGAGACTGTATCATTACATGCCTCAGACTTCATATAAAGATAGCGGTGTATTTCTTCTGTCTTTTTCCTCGAACTGCAACATCGCCAAGGGACGGACGAGTATCCGCTTCCAAATCAGTATCAATCCGAACTGCGATCAACTTCGTGCAGACTTACTCCAATTTCAACACTAGTACTGCACGTAAAGGGAGCAGGTTACGTGGGAAGTGCATCGCCTCGAGGACTCAAGTACTCATGCATTATGCACAACGCTAGTATTCCGGAGCAATCTTATGCTCAGATAGTTGTTTCCTACATATACCCATCAATATCCGTGATAGTACTGTGTTAGCTTCGGTGTTTTGAACAGGATGAGGAAACCCACGATAGCTGTCCGACCAGTGCTGTTATATTGTATCAGCAATCTTCCCATCAAATGGAATGGCGACATTCATCGCTTTCTAGTAGAATGCTACCGCACAAGTGATAGTGCAAAATCCACCTTGTTCTATAGAGTTGAAGACAATGTTCTGGCGCGAGTTATAGTTCATGAGCATAGAAGAAGCCTCGTACTTTCAGTCCAACACCACATGTTCAGGAAGACTGCTCCCAAAAGGATACCGCTCTCCTCTTGTTAAGCAGAATGGTCACGCGAGTCCGACTGAGGTGTGCACTTCCGGACGAGCGGAAGTTTGTTGGGAACGCCAATCATGAATAGTCTGGAGTTCGGACTCGAGATGCAATGCGATGAGAGTATTGTAGAGACTGTGCAGCGACTGCATACATCTCGCTCAAGTTCGCCGAGAGCCGCAAAAGTACTCTAGCGCCTGCGCGTACGACTCGCTTATAACCATGATGCAGTCTCGAGAAATAACCTCAATATTTGCAAGCCAGCAGCAGGCAGTTCCAGCTTTTCATCCATCCATCTGGAAAGGGACGCAGCATATTAGACGGAACTCACGATTAGCCAGGCACCCATGTGTGCTACAGGCTAGCCTACAGCGGAGATAAGCACCCACGGGTCGTGTGTATCGACCGTCTTGCAGAGTATCAGTCAGCCCAAGTTCTGCGACGGTACATATATAGCCAAGATCTCCTGCAGCCAGTGCCCATTTGTACACCCATATCGCTTGGGGTATTGCTCGACAGTGGCCAGCAGCAGCGATCGAACATTGCTGAAGATGGACAACACCTTCCCTGACCTGTACGAGGCGTCCATCGCCGAGCTGCAGGATGGCCTCGGAAAGGGCCACTTCACCAGCGTGGATCTTGTCAATGTGCGCAATGAATTCTCAGACCATGGGCGGGGCGTCACGTTGACAGGCGATGGCTGGCCAGGCATACCTTGCGCGCATCGAGGAGGTCAACTTCAAAGGACCCGAGCTGCGCGCAGTCATCGAGACCAATCCCAGTGCACTGAAGCAAGCAAAAGACTTGGACAGCGAGCGCAAGACATCCGGTGCCCGTGGCCCTCTCCATGGCATCCCAATTCTCATCAAGGACAACATCGCAACAGAACACAGCGAAGGTATGTTTCCGGCCTGAAGTCCATCTCACGAGTTATATAAAGCTGACGTGATCGTGCAGGGATGAACACGACTGCCGGTACGCAACACACTGTCTAGACGGCATGTCTCCTCATCCCCGCACAGGTTCATACGCGCTCCTGGGCTCCGTCGTCCCGCGGGATGCGACGGTCGCCGCGAAGCTGCGTGCGGCGGGTGCGATCATTCTCGGCAAAACGACGCTCTCCGAGTGGGCCAACTACCGCGGCAAGGTGCCCTCCGGCTTCTGCGGGCGGAACGGCCAGTCCACTAGCCCGTACGTCCCGCTGGGAAATCCTTCTGGCTCGAGCTCTGGAAGCGGCATTGCAACGGCAGTTGGACTCGCCGCGGGCTCGCTTGGCACGGAGACGGACGGTTCGATCGTGTCGCCGAGCAACAACTGCAATCTTGTCGGCATGAAGCCGACGGTAGGGCTGACATCGCGAGCGGGAGGTGCGTCCGTGTCTTTTCCGTCTGACAGGTGGTGGCGGTAGAGAGACAACGCTAGCCGCGTCCTGCAATGCCCTCCTAGTCTCCCCGCTGCCAGCCAGACCACATACTTTGCCGCCCCGTTTCTCATGATCTCACACGCTTGTTGCAGTCATACCCATCTCGTCGCACCAGGACTCTATCGGCCCCATGTGCCGCTCCGTCGCAGACGCAGCCGTGGTCCTTGCTGCGATCGTGGGGCGCGACCCGCTGGACGAGTATACGCTCGCACAGCCCGCGGTTGTGCCGGACTACATTCAAGCACTGAAGCCTGATGGCCTAAAAGGCGTGCGGCTCGGCGTTCCCCGGAACGTATTTGCACAGGGCGACGAGACGATCGTCGCAGCGTTCAACGCGACGCTGGATGTCATACGCGGGCTCGGTGCGACCGTCGTCGACCCGGCCGATATTCCGGGCTGGAAGGCGGACAGCGATAGGGAGGACGAACATGTTGTGCTGAGGGGCGACTTCAAGGTCTGTTGCGCAAGCCACATATCGGCCGTATGGCGGCGTGTACTCTGACTGATGTGCGCTGCAGGTCGACGTCGAAAAGTACATCTCTGGGCTCGTCGAGGTCCCGACAGGTGTTAAGAACCTCGCGGACCTGATCGACTTCAACACCCAGCATGCCGAACAGGAACTCGTCGAGCCGTACTGGAACGACCAGTCCATGTGCGTTGCCATATCCCAGTTCTATATTTATCTTCTCGTATTCCTGACGCAGGGCACAGCTTCATCGAGGCCCAGGCAGGGAGCCAGAACCAAGAATACCACGACGCACTGGCGGCAGACTACGAGCTCGGCCGCGGAGGGATCGATGGCGTGCTGAAGGCACATAACCTCGACGCGCTGGTTATGCCCACCGAGCACGCGTCGACCCCGCCCGCTATCGCTGCGTACCCCATCATCACAGGTTCGCTTGACGTCCACAAGATAGACTGTAAATCCTGATGCTGTCCCCTCGTGCTGCAGTTCCGCTCGGATTCCTACCAGCAGAAACTCTCCTGGACGAGGCGAAGCCAACCCGTTCAAAAGGCCCGAACAAGCCGTTCGGGATCTCATTCTTTGGCACAGCATATACCGAATTTCAACTACTTCAGTACGCGTACGCGTACGAGCAGGCAACACATGCGCGGCTCAAGCAGAAGGCATACCCGGAGGCTATTCCGAAGACACAGCTGGTCGACGTAGTCGGAAAATTCACGTCAAGGGAAGAAATTTGAAGCGTACCACTAGCGAAAGGAAGGCACATTTGTATATCGTTCTATTGCGCGCGCGTCGCTTTGGAAGACATAGGAAGTCCGGACCCTATTGGATTACTTTCTGGCGGGACGCAACACGGCTACCGCCCGTGAAGCGCACAACCTGACCCTCGTTGTTCGACATTCTGCCGTCTATCGAGACGGATCTGTGTAGTCGTTGACGGTGAACGTTTGCCAAATCGTGTGCTCGTGCACCATTTTCACAAGGGAGCCCTTGTTCGTCGACAAGCGTCTGCCATGCGCACTCCGAGAACACCACCTCGTAGCGCGAGAATGACCTCCGTAGACGGCGTTCGCTTCCATCAAATCGCCCGTCGAAATAATTTGAAAGGTCCTTACCTGTTGAATGTTTGAACACTCAACGCTCGAACATCGGACCTTGCACAGCTTCTTGGTGAGTACTACATATACTGGATGTTTCTTGATGTGGGTAGGCTTTCTCCCGATTCCGCCTCGTACTCACTTCTCGTTGCTCATTCAAGTATCGCTACCGCATCTCGCTTTGTTATCTCATGATCAAGGCACCCCGTAGTTCTCACCTTGTCTTCTTGTCCACACTCGGACCCGTCATTTCTCGTTGCGCCACATTCCTCCCAGCCTCGTTGAGTCCTTCTCATCACTTCCATTCGTCTCCCCTTCTTCTCCGAGGTCCCTGCCTCATGCTCGGATGCCAATCTCCGTAATGCAATGCCCGTTGAGAAAGGTCCTCATACCTATTCCATCGGGGAATCAAAAGTAGCGACGCACATAGACATCCCTCACCTAGAACTGACGATGAGCCAGGTACACATGTGTGCTACGACGGAGATGACCACTCACGAGTCGTTCATGATCGTCGTGCAGAATAGACTAATAGATATGTCTCAGCCATCCCAAGGACTGTCACGGCACACATATACGACCAGGGCTATAGTGCTCATCTGCACACTCGTGCTGCTTGGGTATTTCTTGGTGACCACCAGCAGTGGCAGCGAACATTCCTGATGATGACCACGATATCATTCCCCGACCTGTATGAAGCATCCATTGCCGACCTGCAGGATGGCTTGGGGAAGGCTCACTTCACCAGCGTGGATCTTGTCAAGGTGCGTAATGAATTCCCAGACCATGGCTAGGGCGTCACGTTGACAGGCGATGGACGATTGGCCAGGCATACCTTGCACGCATCGAGGAGGTCAATTTCAAAGGACCCGAGCTGCGCGCAGTCATCGAGACCAATCCCAGTGCGCTGAAGCAAGCAAAAGACTTGGACAGCGAGCGCAAGACATCCGGTGCCCGTGGCCCTCTCCATGGCATCCCAATTCTCATCAAGGACAACATCGCAACAGAACACAGCGAAGGTATGTTTTCGGTTTGATGCCATCTCACAGGTAATATAAAGCTGATGGAGTCACGTAGGGATGAACACGACGGCCGGTATGCATCACACCATCTAGGCAGCATGTCCCTCATGCCACACAGGCTCGTATGCGCTCCTGGGCTCCGTCGTCCCGCGGGATGCGACGGTCGCCGCGAAGCTGCGTGCGGCGGGCGCGATCATCCTCGGCAAGACTACACCCTCTGAATGGGCCAATTTCCGTGGCAGTGTGCCTTCCGGCTTCTGCGGGCGGACCGGGCAGTCCACCAGCCCGTACGTCCCGCTGGGAAATCCCTCCGGCTCGAGCTCGGGAAGCGCAATCGCGATGGCGATTGGACTCGCCGCGGGCTCGCTCGGAACTGAGACGAACGGCTCGATCGTGTCGCCGAGCAACAACTGCAATCTTGTCGGGATGAAGCCAACGGTGGGCCTGACGTCGAGAGCGGGAGGTGCGTCCATACGCCAACGAGACCGCGTGCCTTGTCGCCCGTTGCTCATACGCTCTGTTGCAGTCATACCCATCTCGTCGCACCAGGACTCTATCGGCCCCATGTGCCGCTCCGTCGCAGACGCAGCCGTGGTCCTTGCTGCGATCGCGGGGCGCGACCCGCTGGACGAGTATACGCTCGCACAGCCCGCGGTTGTGCCGGACTACATTCAGGCCCTGAAGCCTGATGGCCTAAAAGGCGTGCGGCTCGGCGTTCCCCGCAACGTGTTTGCACAGGGCGACGAGACGATCGCTGCGGCATTCAACGCGACACTAAGTATCATACGCAGGCTCGGTGCAACCGTCATCGACCCGGCCGATATGCCGGGATGGCACACCGGCACTGAAGACTACGAGGATGTTGTGCTGAGGGGCGACTTCAAAGTCGGTTGTGTCGGTGGAGCAATCGCGCATTCGTGCTGATGTGCGCTGTAGGTTGACATCACAAAGTACATCTCTGGGCTCGTCGAGGTGCCGACGGGCGTGAAGGACCTCGCTGACCTTATCCACTTCAACACCCAGCATGCTGAAAAGGAGCTCGTCAAGCCGTACTGGACCGACCAGTCCACGTGCGCTGCCATCCACAGTTGTCTTCTCTCGTCTTGCTGATCCCGGGTACAGCTTCATCAAGGCACAGGCAACGAGCCAGGACCAGGCATTCCACAACGCTGTGGCAACAGACTACAAGCTCGGCCGTGGAGCGATTGACGGCGCGCTCAAGGCGCACAACCTCGACGCGCTGATTATGCCCACCGAATATGCGTCGACCCCGCCCGCTATCGCTGCATACCCCATCATCACAGGTTCGCTTGACGTCCACAAGATGAACTGTAAACCCTGATGCTGTCCCCTCGTGTTGCAGTTCCGCTGGGATTCTTACCACCGGCGACTGTCCCGGACGAGGCTCGGCCAACGCGTGGAAGAGGCCCGAACATGCCGTTTGGGATCTCATTCTTTGGCACAGCATATACCGAATTCCAACTATTACAATATGCATATGCCTACGAGCAGGCAACACATACACGGCTCAAGCAGAAGGCATATCCGAAGGCAATCCCGAAGACGCAGCTGGTGGACGTAGTCGGAAAATAAACACGAAGGAAAGACTGGATTGTAAAGCTAGCGAGAAGGCAAACACATTCGTACATCATTCTATTGCGCGCGCATCCTGTGCAAGTCATGGCGTGTATATGTACAACATTGAAAGACGTAAGAAGTCCAGACCCAAATTCCTTTCGACACAAATTACAGCATACAACGACGTGCATCTAGGTGATGACAGTCGGCTTCTCCCTGCCCAGGAACTCCGTCAGGCTGCTGATCTCCAGAGCGACCTCGATCAGGCCCTTCAGCCCCTCCGCCGTGCCTTTGCCCAGCTCCGTCGCGCCCTTCTCCGGGGCGACATACCGCTCGACATACATGCGCACCGTCGCACCCTGGCTGCCTGTCCCGCTCAGGCGGAACACAACGCGGCTACCGTCCGTGAAGCGCACAATCTGGCCCTGGTTCTTCGACACGCTCCCGTCGATCGGGTCCGTGTAGTCAAAGTTGAGCACCTCGCTGACGGTGAACGTCTGCCCGGTCGTCTTGGACGTGTGTTCCGTCTTCACGAGGGAGCTCTTGTCGATATGCGCGTTCAGCGCGTCGACGAGCTTCTGCGCGCCCTCCGAGGACACCTCCTCGTAGTCGTAGCGCGAGAAGAACGACCGTCCGTAGACGGCATAGTGCTTCTGCAGCAGCTCGTTGATGCCGATGAGCTCGTTCGGCGACTGCTTGTTCGCGTACGCCAGGATGTTCAGCCAGGCTGCAGCGAGCATGATTACGTCTTCAGCTTGATATCGATCTGGAAGGACATACCGACGACTGCCCAGACACCGTCCTTCTCCCGGATGTGGTCGGACCCTGTGCCGAAGGACTCTTCGCCGCAGATCGACAGCTGGCCGGCATCCATGAGGTTGCCGAAGAATTTCCAGCCTGGGGCGCGGTGAGCATCGGTCAACACAAACATCCTGTCCCGACTGACGTACCCGTGGGCACAACATGGCACGCCAGACCCTTCTTCTTCGCGACGTAATCGATCTGGGCGCTCGTGGGCATGCTGCGCGCCAGCCCCTTCACGCCCCCCTTGAAGTACGGGATCGCCTCTGCAGCCCAGTCCGCGATGATCGCGACGCTGTCGCTCGGCGTCACGAATGCGCCCTTCCCGTAGATCATGTTCCGGTCTCCGTCTCCGTCACTCGCGGCGCCGAAGTTGATGTTCTCCGCCTCGACGCGCTCGACAAGCTCGTGCGCGTACGTGAGGTTCGGGTCGGGGTGTCCTCCGCCAAAGTCGGGGAGCGGCTGCGCGTTCTGCACGGACGACGGGGCGAGGCCGAGTGTATCGACGAAGATCGCCTTGCCGTATGGGCCCGTGACGCCGTGCATGCCGTCGAAGAGCACGCGGAACGAGTCGGCGCGCGTGAGCAGGAACGACTTGATCAGCGGGAAGTCGAAGATCGACTCGAGCAGCTCGACGTAGTCCGCGACCGAGTCGATGATGTCGACCTTGGTCGGGCCGTACGTGAACGAGCCCGTCTTGGCCAGGTCGAGCGGCGGGAGCTCGATCACCTTGTAGCTCGAGATCACCTTGGTCTTCTCAAAGATCTTGTTCGTCACGCTCTCCGGTGCGGGGCCGCCGTTCGACACGTTGTACTTGATGCCGAAGTCGTTGTTCGGCCCGCCGGGGTTGTGGCTGGCTGTGAGTAGGATACCGCCGTAGGCTTTGTATTTCGGATGATGTTGGACGCGGCGGGGGTGGACAGGATGGCGTTCTGGCCGATGATGAACTTGGAGACGCCGTTGGCGGAGCCGATCTTAAGGATCGTCTGGACTGTCTCTGGGGAGAAGAAACGACCATCGCCACCGATGACAAGGGTGGCTCCCTTGGGCTCGATGGAGTCGAAGATGGCCTGGACAAAGTTCTCCGTGTAATGCTGTTTCACATGCTGTAAGATCGCGTATCATATGAATATAGGCACGCTCACTCCTGCTGGAAGACCTTCACCCTGGAGGCGTCGTTAGTACTGATCTGTGGCAAATATATCGACGAGACCGTTGTATATGTTGCATAAACGAGATCCCTCGTGCAGTGCAACAATGGAGAAACGCTCCACGATCGAGCGTATCGGGTAGAAGTACACCTCCTTCAGAGGTACTCGACTCCCCATAAGATGAGCTCTGCGCACCGGTCTCCGTGCTCAAAAGGCAAGAACAAAGAATTTGGACAACTGTGTTTCTGCAAGTGCCTACCGACTTTGCCTTCGTCGGATGTTACGCAAGGCGAGGGTCTCCCCTCCTCTCATTTTCGTTTGATAACTTTCGCCGACTCACCTCTTCCTCAGACCGGATGTGCCAGGTTTCTGGCCATCATATGGCTTTGTCTGAATCTCCTTGACTTGGTAGGACATCGATGAAGGTGATGGATGAGGAAGAGTTGGAGTTAACCGGTGCACGTTGAGTGCTCCAGGCGAGCCCGCTTGGGCTGGACTTTAAGCACTCCCCTCTAACGCCCAAAAGGGTAATTGGCTTATCTAACATCGTGATCGCATCGCGTGACATAACGCGTGCGTGACGTCCATACTTGGTGTTCCACTCAAGGTGGAATGTGCTATATGTTTCTCAGTGAATGTCTATAGTCAAGCAGCCTCTCTACGAGACACATAATTCTAAGACGTACTACGTCCTCACGACCAGAAACTGTTCAGGAACCTCAGGGCTCTCGTATGATGATAACCGCACGTCGACACTGATTGTCCCGTCTTCCTTGATATTCGTGACACGCTCGATCTATACCCAGGGCTCAGTACGCAGAATGTTCCTGAGCGGCGGATGCTGAGGTACATACTTGCCACACACGTGTGTTGTAGCCAAACTGGGTGATCGTCGGCGGGCATTGACGGACGATTGCGAGGATCCGGTCGCGGGACACTGCAGGCGCTCCCTCGGAACTGAGCTCAAGTGGGCGATTGACATGTATCGCGCGGAGACATTGCGCCTGGGAAAGACAAGGACCAAGCGCATTCTGCAAAAGATCGTCCCTCAGCCATCAATCCCCGCCGGACACAGAAAGGGAACCGTACCAGCGCATCGTGCTCGACAACCACAAACAGTTGCTCAAGCCGCACGCAGCGCCGACAGATATCCGCGATCGCATCGATGCTCATGCGCATGCGATGCGCCGAGAACCGCCGCAACCGCGCACCATGCGCGTCCACGACCGCCGCACAAAATGCGTCGCTCAGGCCAGCCCGACTTGTCCCCCGATCGTGAGATGTGGAACGCTCGAGCGGCGCGAGCGTGAGCAGCCGAGGTACTGCGCCTCCCAGGCTGAGCCGAACTCTGGCGCACACTGGGCGCGTTCACGGCGAACGTCAGCGATTGCAGGCGCGCGAGCGCACGGGAGCTCTCGCAGCGCTGGCTGAATCGGGCCATGTCCTGCAGACCGCCGGCTGTTCAATCGTCTGGCTATGCTCCGCAAGCACAACGCTTACAAACGCTGGAGACACTCCCTCCATGCCTAATGCCAGCAGACCCCTGTAGTTTGCGTGGAGGACCGCCCAAAGCCCTTGTTCCGTCACCTTGGGACAGCCGACGATATACAGGTGCTCGAGGTTCGCCAGGTTCGGTGCCAGCGTCTCCAATAGCGCGTCGTTCACAAGCGGCGACGACTTCCAAGCTGCATTAGCACTCAATCCGACACATCAAATAGACATCCCACCTTACAACGAGGCTCAGATACTTCAATGTGAGCCCCGTGCGGCTTACCCAGCTGGCAGCGTGTTGATGACGGCCCACTGGGCATGATCAGGGCGATCCGACGCAGCCCTCGAAGCGCGCGAGAATCTGCGGGTCGTAGTTTCTGTCATGTTGCCGTTGATCTCGAGCTCCTCGAGTCTTGACAAAGCAGGAGCGTCTCGAGGACGCGCGACGTGAGAGAGCCATCGCGTGTCCAAGTGCACGATCGCAGGTTCACACAGTTCACGATTCCTGCAAGGCACACCGCGAAGAGGCTCTCGTGGTCCGCAGAGTGCAGTGCCTTGGGGAATTCGCGATGACTGCTGGCGGCGGAGTGAGACGACGGTTCCATGGAACTATGGCTGCTTCACGGAGGACGAGCGCCGCCCAGAACCAAACCTTCGTAGGAGAGATATGGGGCTGGATGGAGATGCTCGTCAACCTTGACGCAGCGCCGTGCACTGACCGAGTTGTTGGACGTGGCTCGCGAGGTGAGGGTGGTCGGCGAGAGTGCGGAAGAGCTTGACTACCTGCTACTGTATGGGAGCCAGCAATCTCTCTGGAGCCAGAGTTCTGGCGCACCTTGGCTTTCCCGTCCTTGTGCCAGGCATAGATGAACGCTCGCTTGTATAGCTGCGATACCGCGAAGAAATGGAATGATTTGTTGACGAGACAGATGGCCGCCAAGTGGCTGGGACGAATGATATGCTGCAGAATATCCGGAAGCAGTTCGAGAGGAAGCTCCAGGAAGCCGTTCATCTGGCCACCAGCTGCGTGTTCTGAACGAAGGTCTGAAGATCTGAAAACTCGACTCCGTGGTCCCGCTTTCTCCTCCTCGGATGTCTCCGTGATCCGTCGCACGCGCTCCCGCCGCCATATTTGTCTCCGTGGGCGACATGACCAGATTTATCCTCTTCTAGTACTGGCGCCACCGCCGTCTGAAAAGATACTTCGTACTTACAAGACAATGAACAAATTGACCCATAATCCACCAGACGAACGAACGAACATTCAGACGAAATCCAGGAACATTGAATATTCGGATAGGTAGCAACCCCCAAAACCCCAAACACAACAGCAAGTCTAAATTCGTTTCTTTACAACAGCGAGTGTAAATCCATTTCTACAACATGCATCGTCGGCACTTCCCATAGCGTACAACAGCCCTTGGCATCCGAAGGCAGACTCTTCACGGGTGCACCAGGATCTTGACTAGATTGCAGGGTACAACTCAGTCAGTGAAGGTCGCGCGAAGGAAATGGGTATACTGACTCTGGGTATCCTTCTCTGCAAGCAGACACTTGATCCCTCCGTCCACGATGTCGTCCAGCGCGATCTTCTTCGTGATCAGGCCTTCGAGACCACTCAACTTGCCTGTCGCTACGGCGCTCAGAAGCTCCGCGTGAACGCGGTCGGCCCCATTCGTAGCTTCAATCGTACATGCAGTCAGCACCCAGGTCACACCGGACAAACTCGGTCTCACAAGTCAAGATGATCTCCTTGCCGCCCATGTCGTTCAGGTTGACGGTCGGCAGCTTCTCCCACACGGCGACGTTCACGACCGTGCCCCGGGCGCGCACCGCCGCGATCGCAGTGTTGATGCTCACTTGTATGCCCGCGCAGTCGAACACGACGTCGGCGCCGTGCCCGTTAGTCGCCTTCCTGGTCTCCGCCACGACGTCCGTCGCGAGTGGATCGAACACGGCGGTTGCGCCGAACTTCTCTGCAGATTTGCGGCGTGGAGTGCAGGCTCGGAGACGCCGACCCAGGATGCACCGTGTGCCCTGACACGCCGCCGGCATAGGCTGAGTGGTACACCCTACAATGCGGATGGAACACTCACTGTAGCACCTTCAGCAAGAGAAGGCCGATCTGTCGGGACGTGGAACGAATGCTCAGTGCTCAGTTCCGGATTGAGAAGACGCGTACGTACCGGCCCCGCACCAACGATGAGAGCACTGCTGCCTGACTGGAAGTTGGCCCTCTTGGCCGCATGCCAGACAATCGAGAGGGGCTCCATCAAGGCGCCTACATCCACTACAAGCATGCGAGGCCGTGTCAGCATCGCAGCGCGACCAAAACGGAGGTGAAAGCAACTTACGGGGTACGCCGTCTGGCAGGATATGGACGTACTCTTGCTTTACAGTAACATATTCGGAGAGGCCTCCTCCCCAGCCGCCAATGCCCTATATATCAGAACTCAGTGCTGCGTCTTACAACAGTCGAAGGAATGGGCATACAATGAAGGTCATATTGGGGCAGACATTCCGCGTTCCATGTCCACAAGGACCGCACGTCGACTCCATGCAAGATAAAACAGGCTCACTTGGATCACAGCAGTGAGTGTGTGGATACAAATGAGGGCGAGTACAACGTACACGACAATATTCTGGCCCAACGGAAACTTGTTGGGATCCACGCCACTTCCTAGCTCGACCACTGTCCCAGAAAACCTACATCCCGACTATGAGCTGTGATCCGAAGAACGGAGAAGAAATAGGAATAGGTAAACGTTGTCTACGTACTCATGGCCCATCACTATGGGCAAGACCTCTCCAGTCACATGACTCGGTTTCGTAAAGGTAGGATGACCAGGCAGGGGAGCAAAATAGGAGTGCAGATCCGATCCACAGACTACAACGGAATTTATCAATTCACACGATACACGAAGATCGAGTGTCCCAAAATGAAGCTTACTCCCATTCCTTAGTGACATGACGGACGGCTTGAGTGTTCGCCTCATCGAACAACCTGCGCATAAGACTCACCAAGCAACCTAAACGAATGATTGCGTCAGTGGAAACGAAGCTCCATCGCCTCTATGATTGTAGCTCACCTTGATCTTCAGCTGTCCGTCCCCGACCACAGGTTCAGGGATGTCCTCAACGCGAACATCGCCAGGTCCATAGTATCGTGCAGCCTTCATCGTGGTGGAGTGGAGGAAGTCGAGTATGAGTGGGAAGGAGGCCGTGTTGCAAGCTGGTATTTCTAGCATAAGTACCCGGTCACGAAGCCTTGCACGGGACCGATCGCCGGAATTAGACGCCACCCGTGAGGGCAGATTGTATCGTCATGTGGCCGGAGTACAGATGTTTAGACCTCCGAATGCCTGTGCGTTGACTTAGGAGGCAGTCCATGTGAACGGAACGGCGGGGACGCACAGTGGTCGTGATAGGACACGCTGGCTTAAACGTACATGAAGCTACACGGACATCATGCCGTCGGAACGACGGGCTAGCGCAGTCTTCGCTAGCCTTCGAACTCCACGATCACAAGCTGACAGCCTGGCTTCGTCGACGCGTCAACCTCTGTGCGGTATAATCAGGTTAGCGAGATATGAAAGGATGTCGATCGGAGAAGCACGTGTAAAAAGCATTGAGGGTAGTAACTCACATTCGCGTTCAAATGAGCTCCACGCAAGCCAAAGGAGATGAATAAGTTCCGATGCGGTCCCGCTAACACGATCACTGGGCTATTGAGCGAGAGCGGATCAGTCAACGTTCCATAGCACGTGTTGACGGACATCCATTTGTGCCTGATATTGCGCTTCAAGAGACACGGGTTCATGGGTACTTCATGCGACCAATGCCAAGCATATGGATGGCAAAAGTAACACCGTTAGCAGCATCAGGAGTCCCGGATGCATTGCAATGGTTATGGAGAAACTCATCGTCCATGGCTGGTAGACGCGGTATGTTGACGTGAGGACCCCCTTTTCCATGGAGCACTTAGAAACCGACGTGTGATCGGACTACCAGGAAAAGCAAACATCAGATCACTCGATACGAGTGAGATATTGAGGAACATACATACATCATACTTACAAGTAGGTGCCAGGGCCATCGCGGAGTGCTCCATTCATTGGCATTATCTCAAACTATGATCTTCATCGATCAGAGGATAAGTAATCTGGTCGAAACAAGCTGCCATCAGCCGATATACACATAGCTTCGGCAGAAAGGATCCAGACGTACTGACGTTCGAGATACCGATTCAATCGCTGCGACCAGTGGATGTCAAGATAGATATGTCCGCATTGTACGCTCGAAGAGCTTCCAATGGGGACAATTCCGAGGTGTTCGAGCCTGGGCTCACCGAGATACCAACATGCTTATTTCTCTGGCGATGTTCGATGATGCATTTGAAGCACTCGATAGATCCCAGTCTGTGGATACTTAGCTTCCAAAAGGCTGTTGGCCATCGACATTAGCGGTTGAAGATTGTGACGAGCATGGCCATAAGACGCGAGCGCTTTTTCATGGGAGATATGGATCCGGAGCATGAATACATGTATATTGGCCGTGAAACGTAAACATTCGACGTCGAAGTGGGGAATGCGCCTTGCTCTCGAACGGATTCTACATGGTTGTCATGTAATAAACAACTTGTGAGGAAATTTGATGCACTTACTATTCCGCGCGCGACATCATACGCCGACATATGCCGACATGTCGAAGTTGTGAGCATGTCAGCGTGGGCCACTAGGCAAGGCTAGAACGATTATAGAAAAGTCTTTGGGAGGTTCCTCTATTATACCTGTCTCATCCGGTCTTTTTGAGGGACGACTGTCTTCCTTGGACCTGTTCTGGAGGCTGAACTTGAGCCTACTACTAAACCACAATTCTTTCACCAGATGAATCCGGGTGTTGTGGCAGGCATTGACAGTAGGCTTCAGCTGCAATTCCATGCTAGAAATATTCGGTACTTCCAATGTAAATCTTGTCGTAGACATAAGCAGCCTTTCCGAAAAACGACGCCAGTAGAGTCGAGCCGCAGCCTGCAGGTTGCAAATATTGGTGCATATGCATATGCATCATGGTGAGAGCGGAAGCCAGCTGGACGGGCGCTTGCAATTGCAAGGAGCATTCGCAGACGCCCGCGGCCCTCCTCCTCCCAGCCATATTATACATAGCTAAAATCCATCAATTCTCGTGCAATGACAAAACACAGCAAGAATAACACCGCATCCTCCATCTTTTCCTATGCCGAGTACAAGAAACTCGACTATGGCACCAAGCGCGTACGTATCCCGCTCCTCCGCGCTCGCTATGCATAACGACTGCAACCTGCAGCAACGTCTAGGCAACGAGTCGATGCGCCGCTTCGATGCCTGTTCGCTGTGTCTGCAGCGCGCGAGAGAGCCGGTAGCATGCCAGAAGGGCCATCTCTTTTGCAAGGAATGCGCGTATACAGATCTCGGTGCGTCGTGGTGCAGCACAGTCGGAGTTCCGGCGCTGACAAGCAGGAGCAGTGAGCCAGATGCAAGACATCAAGAGGCAGAAGGTCAGGCTGGAGGCGCTGAAGCGGGAGGCAGAGGAGGAGCGGGCGCGTGCGCTGGAGGCAGCCCGGGAGCGCGTGCTGCTCGAGTTCGAGAAGGGACAACTCGGCCTCGCCGCACCCTCCTCAGCGGTCACAACTTCTGGTGCAGACAGCCAAGAACGTACGTCGGTGTCTTCACCCGTCTCGCGCTCCGGGTGTGGTCTTGTTCTCATCCATCATTTGGCATGTATGCAGCACGCGGCACAAAGCGCAAGTTCTCCTTCTCCTCAACAACAGTCGAGACACTCGCACAGGAAGCCGAAGAGGTTGCCCTTCGCGAGATCGAGCGCGAGCAGGCCGAGGCGCTCAAGCACAAGCTGCCCGACTTCTGGCTGCCGTCGCTGACGCCGACGTACACCTCGAGCGGCCCACCCACGTCACTCACCGACGTCAAGCTGCAGACGACATGTCGTGGCGGAAATCCCGCCCACCAGCTGTTGTGCGTCCATCCGCTGTGCCGTTGCTGACAGGATGTCGCTGATGGGGCTTTGTAGGCGAAAGAATCTTATCACTGTGAAGTTCACTTTTGATAACTCGCGTTCTTCGGGTTCGACGCCTGCGGAGGAAGGAAAAGAACCGAAGTCGTCCAGGGACGAAGAGAAGAACCCAATTTGCCCGTCGTGCAAGAAGGAGCTATCGAATAGCACACTGATGCACCGTATGTCCGCTCCGTCGACCATCGCGTTGTTCCTTCATGATTTGCCTCTCTTCAGTGATGAAGCCGTGCGGGCATGTTGTCTGTAAAACGTGCACGGACACGCTCGTGAAACCCTCGAAACAGTGTATTGTGTGTGATGCGACGCTGGCCGACAAGGAGATTGTCGAATTGGCTCGGGAAGGTATGTCGCGACTTCTTTCGACGTGGTTCATTTTTTGATTTTGTGAAAAGGAACTGGATATGCTGCAGGTGGCCTGGCAGAGACATCGAAGAGGGGTATAGCGTTCCAGGGATAGGCAATAGGATTTGTGTCGCGCAATCCTCGATCGGAGTTCTATGGCAGGCGATCTGATACTCGTGCGTGTGCCTATCATTGAGCCTAGCGCCAAGTGTAACGAGGCGAGCAAGCTGTCGGTAGGGATGTGTTTCTACCACATGCTCAGCTTGTTCCACTCTGGATCGATGCAATCTCGAGATCTTGCGCAAGACACACCTGACTACGGTGCAGCCTCTACCGCTCGACTGCTTGTATGCATGTCCTAAGACATACCAGCTAACGATCCGCTGGACATGTCATAGTACCAGATGGTGAACCGGGTCATAAAGTGTTCAGTTCACAACACAATTTTCATTTCCAGTGTCGTCGTTGTGGTCCCACCTAACGCTCCTCTGCCCCCCTCCCCTTACGCATCATAGAAGATATCATAGAACCCCACATCTGGCTGTGATGCAAGTCTCTGCAGCCCTTGACGCACGAGTCCGACAATGTCGCAATGCTGATAGCAGCTCCGGAACACACGCCTGGCTTCGAAGGCTTGGTCGGGGCAGTCGGCTCGCCACGGTATGTAAATCTCGCTTAGCATAGTTTCAATAAGACATAAATGATACAAGTCAGTCCAAACAGTGCAATCTACTGTAATATGCACCCCGCTGCAACGCATCCCAGTTTTTCCGCTGTACTATCCATCTCGTAGCCCGACAATCGTGCATAGGTGGCGCAGGCTCATCCGCTGAAGGATTGGTAGGAAGCCTGGACCCGGTTTTGCCATGCTATGGAGCGGAGCGACTCTGGCGCGCGTCGCTTCGCGGTGCGTGCTCCACTCCCTCCTCTCTGCGGCGCGCACATCAATCGGCACATCCCAGCCATTTGCACGGTGGCACTCACCAGTGGCCCATGCACGCATGCATTTTGATGCTCGGGCGCGTCAGCGCGGGTGAACAGCATCTTCGATGTGGCGTCCGCGTCCTCGATTTTGAGCCGAGGATGGAGGGGCGCACCGGGAATGCGGAAGTAGAGCGGGTGGGTGGGCGGGAGGTGCGCCGCCCAGGTGAGCACGGACGTGAATGACGGCCAGGGCGCCTGTGTGGCGCGTCGTCTGCCGTTCTCCCTCCTCTTCGTTGCCGCCTTTGTATCCGCGGACATGCCCGTGTGGGATGTGGCGCGACTCGCTGTGTGTGTGTCTGGGGACTTTTTCTTTCGGCTCGCAGCGTGTTTGTTCATCTGGTGGTCGGGGCGCGTCTGCATGCTGGAGAGGGGGGCAGGTGGTGGATGAAGGGGAAGTTGAGTGTGGCTCGCTTGTGCTACACAGCCGAGGAACTTGCCGTTTCATTGTAGTGTCAAAGACGCGTCCTGCATCCACGTGACTTGTGAATCAAAGCACGGGATTCCGCGGGTCCGTTGTCCTTCGGAATATCGCAAGTCAGGCAGCTGCAGGAATCGATATCCTGTGAGAGGTCCTACTTATATCATCTGCTCACTTTAACTAGGAGGCGGAGTGTTATGATGCTGTGCAGCTCAGTACGTTTTGCGATTCACATTGTCTTGTGTTTGCTTACGCGTCTGCAGTGAACATCTAAGTGCTGATTCGCACCTTGAACCTTTATATCTTCATGCAGGCTCTGGCGTTGCGTGCTCAACTTCTGATGTGCATGAATTTCCTATGGTGCTAGCGACTTCACCGGCAAGAAAGGCTTTAGCGCATGCCTTGGGATCACTGCAGAAGATGTGAATGTCATAGTACTGGGTCTAGCAACAGGATGACATTTCCATTTTCTGCAGAGTTATGAAGCTTGTACGTGTGGGCATATTGTGCTCTTAGCTATGCAGCAGCAGTTCGTGTACAACCTCAACTCCCCTGTCCGGAGTTTCGTATCACGTGGACCGCCGCAGGCTTCGCGATCGTGCGCTTTCGTGTCCGCCCGCCATGCATGATGACCAAACCTGGCACAGGGGGGTCTCATCGACGTGGCTGACGGCATTGGCATTTTAATTCCTCCCCGTGCTGCATGCCGTTGTCCATCTCCGTCCTTCGCAAGGGTACTCATATTCCTGGCGTAAGCTCTCGCCTCTGGCTTTCTCAATCGTCGCAGGTCTTGTCTAGGAAACTTTCTACAATCGTTCCTATAATGCCGCCGAAGCGCAAGCGCACCGCCATCGTCGAAGATATAGATGCTGCTGGTACTTCGTCCACTCTTGCAGGTGTTGGCGCCATCCCTCCCATTCCTACACTACGTCGAGTCTCCAAGCGCATCAAGAAGGCGGTAGTATACACAGATGATGCAGTAGAGGCGGCAGATGAGCCAACAACCGTTGTCACACCCGAAAGCCCTTTGACGGAGCTCGAGGACGACATGCCACAGCCGCAGAAGAAGCGTCGGCGAAAGAAGGTGGCAGAACCGGTCGTCTATGATATTGCACCTGTTGAGCAGAAGACTACCACGTTCAAAGGTCAGTGTCTCATCCTATGCCTTGAGATATTTGTGTAGTCTTCCTGTAGCTCCCAGTTGGACGTTGCTGATCCAGGTCTCTTAGGTCGTCTTGGCTATGCGTGCCTCAATACTATCCTCCGCGCACAGAAGCCCGAACCCGTATTCTGCTCGCGCACCTGTCGCCTGGAGACGATCCGCAAGAATGATCTGCAATTTGCGAAGGACTTGGGCCTCCAGAACTGCAGAGACCTGCTCAAGATCATCGAGGTACAACCCATCTTTTGTCGTTGCGCATATATCCACATACGCCATTTGCATCTGCATTTATATCTGTTCTTTCGTATCATTCTCAACGGTATGGGCCATTTCTAATACGCTCCTCAGTGGAACGAAGTGAACAAAATTCGCTTTTTTCGTCTCTCGTCGGAGATGTTTCCCTTCGCCTCGCATGGGAAGCACGGATATTCGCTCGAGTATGCAGCCGCGGAACTAAAAGTATGATTCATATTCATCAACATCATGTCCATACCTCTCCATTCAGGACTCATGAAGGCCATTACTTCCCATCCTGACGCGGGTATCTGTGCACTTTAGGCTGCAGGCGACCTCGCAAAGAGCTATGGCCACCGATTGACCACACATCCTGGCCAGGTGCGCTACAATGCGCATATATGCCTGTACCTACGGCTGCTCACGGCTCCATGTGTCCGGGTTTATCTAGTTCACGCAGCTCGCATCCCCGAAAGAGGACGTCGTGACTGCCTCTGTACGAGAGCTTGAATGTGAGCGACTTCACGATATTCACGGATCTCGCTGTAATTTCATCCAGTGACTCATTGGGTCTGGAATTGACGACAGATCACTGTCAAATGATGCATTACATGGGCCTCGACAAGGACAGTGTGATCATCATCCACATGGGAGTATGTTCTTGCACTCGTCTTTCAAAAACAGAATCCGATTCACGCGTGGATCGCAGGGCGTGTATGGCGACAAGCCTGGGACACTCGATCGTTTTCGTGACACGTTCCGCACTCGTCTTACTGACGACATGCGTGCACGCATTGTGCTTGAAAACGATGAGGTGCGCATATATCTAATAATCGTGGTATTTGTCCTGCCATGTATCAACTGTGTGTATGCGACATGTGCCATAGATGTGCTACAATGCAGACGAACTACTTCCAGTATGTGACGAGCTGGGCATCCCGCTCGTGGTGTGTGTTCACGATTCCCGTGTTCTGTCCGTTCTGACGCTTGGCCCGCAGTTTGACTATCATCATAACTGGATTTATGTAAGCTTCCCCGCTCATGATATCCGCACACAATCTACACCTCCTTTCCAGCCAAGCGTAAAACCACTCCCTGAGCTCCTTCCGCTTATATCTGCAACATGGGAGCGGCGTGGCATCCGCCAGAAGCAGCACCTCTCCTCGCCGCGCCCCGGCGCAGAGACAGTCATGGAGAAGCGCGCGCACGCAGACCGGTGCGACGCGTTGCCAGACGAGCTCCCTGTGGACATGGACCTCATGATCGAGGTGCGTCCCTCTCTTGCATATGCGATGCGGAGTGGGAATCTGACATGTGGGACAGGCCAAGGACAAGGAGCAGGCCGTGCTCCATCTGTACCGGATGTACAACCTCGAGCCCGTCGTGCACGCCAATCTGCGCCCGGAGAAGCCGCCGAAGCCGTTTGTGCGCTCGAAGGCGCGCATAGCGGCGGATGCTGCCGCTGCCGCCGACGGGGAGGACCCAGGCTTGGATGCAGATCTTGGCACTGTAGACGCGCGCCCTGCTGTGGAACCTGATGCGACAGAAGTGGCCATTACGGTCTCTACGCCCATTGAAAGGAAGAAACATCGCGGGCATGGTAAGATGAAGGCCAGGGCGGCAATGCAGGAGGAGAGTCTGGACCCTGTTGTTGGTGCCGCAGAGGATGAGGACCCCGAGGTATTGGATGCTGCCGTTCGTGGAGAATAGTGGTGCAGAGTTGCCGGGTCAAAATGAATGCGGAAGACTAGGAAGCGAGACCAAGTGATGCGTTGACACAATATTCCTGATCGACGGTATCTTCGTTACTGTTGTCCCCGTCAAGCGTTTGTTACTTGCTGATTAGATATGTCTCCCTCGATTGTTGATAGTTCAAGTGCGCTGAATGACATTATAAGGCAGGATCCAAGTTTCGTGGCTAAAACATCTCATCGCAATGATCTACGCATCAAGTCTCACCCAATCCAAGTCCCCGAACTCAACTGGATGAGTTGCTGGGTTCTTCCTTAAGAACTTCGAATGTCTGCTACTGTATTAGTGCTCCTATATTCCAAGCTTGGCCTCAATGGCAATCCGAATGAATATTGCGAAGAATTAACGAGTGTGAGTATGTGCGACAACAGTGTCGGGAGTAGGGAACGACGGGAACAACTAATAAAGCATTGTATGATGTTTAGATAGAATATTTCAAGAAAAGCACGCTACCATGCCGCGGCACACCCACCAAACCGAGACGAAGACATCATTCGCCGACTCACTAGCAGCGACCTCCTGCGCAGCCATCTATTCTACGCTCAAAATTGGCCTATACTGAGGGGTGACAATGGGGTGTGCGATGCCGTTGGCATGTCCATTGCCATCGAGCACGGTCGGCAGACCTTTGCCAATGAGCATAGCGCTGTCTGGAGTGTTGGCTGCGGAACATCAGTTATCAGTGAATGTGAACGATGCATGGTAAAAAGCTGGACATACCACTGCTCACAGACCGAGAGATGGGGGATTGAGCCTTGCGCGGGATGGCAGCCGAGGGAACACGACGGCCCCCGATCCCGGTGCTCGTGACGACAGACGGCTGCTCGCGATGACGAAGAGAGAATAGAAGATCACCAGTAGTATTGAAGACGGGGCTGGCAAGGGAGTAGGTGTGCATGCCAGAGTAGCCGCCCTGCCAAGTGCCCTCGAAGGGCTGGAACTGGTTGACCACATCGTCAAGAGTGAACGTGTTGAGATGCTTTTTGAGGAGCAAGGTAGGATCTACGATGGACATGCCGGTGTAGGTGCCTGTAACCTGCGTCTTCCCGTAGACGGGGATGGTAGATCCCGTGACAGCGATCTTCAAGCCATCGAGTTCGGTTGCGACACCAAGCGTCGCGTCCCATCTCGCAGAGGCCTTCGTGCTGTGCATTTGCAACGTCAATACCTGACAAACACCATTGCACGGTCGAGAAGGTTATACACACCTCCACTTCTGCGGGCCGGTCTCGAATGCGACTTCCAGGTCGACTTCACCCCAGATTCTGATCTCCAGGCAGTGTATCTGGCCGCTCTGGAAGCTCGACGTAGTTCCGCGTGGTGCCTGCGGAGGATGTCAATGGAAGACACAAGTAGGACGAGCGCACTTACAGAGCACCGAATAAGAACCGTCCGGAATTTCGCTGGTGTCCTGGTGCTGGTAGGTCCAGCCGTCGAGATGCTCCCACATGTACTTGGCGCCGCCGTCGTTATTCCAGACAAGCTCCCACCTAGCCAGGCTGTTCTTCCTGTTCTCGTGTTCTGCCCACGTGATGAGCCTCAGCTCTCCGAAGCCATTGTCCGCCGAGGGGAACAGCGGGATCAAGGTCGTGAGACCGTTGATGCGAGCGAGGACGTCGAGGAGTTTCTCGTTGAGGAATATGCGACGCGAGACGGCGACGGTTCCAAAGGTGGGCGCCTTGTTTGCACGGATAACCCAGTTGGTGGAGAAGTCGAGACGACGACTAGGGAGATCGCGGCCGCCCGTGACACCCAGAATGACGAGCACGGGTTCTGCGGCGGTCGACAAATGGCGGGACCAGTTGGAACGAGAGACGACCACCTGGGAATATACGTGATAGACGGTGTCCGTCACTGCAAACCACGGGGCAGAAGTCTTGGTCGTCCACACCGGAATGGTATGGAGGATGTGTAAGCCAGACTCGACCAACTTGACGAAGTAGCCCGTGCGGATGTAGTGAACCATGGCTT
This sequence comes from Amylocystis lapponica, assembly GCA_022376435.1. Lineage (NCBI taxonomy): Eukaryota > Fungi > Basidiomycota > Agaricomycetes > Polyporales > Postiaceae > Amylocystis > Amylocystis lapponica. Next base: position 26,066 of record JABYQE010000126.1, read on the forward strand.
CAACCTTGTCGGTGGGCCGGCCGTTGCCAACGTGGAACAAGTCGTCGTTGAACTTGGAGTATTCCGGCAGGAACTCGGCATCTGCGATGCGCGTCAGTGAGCGGAGGTATGGGGAACGCAGACTCGAAACGTACTGCGGAGGTCAAGTGTGATATGTTTGAGGACACGATCAGTCTGCTTGCCATGATGAGTGAATGACTGGGAGTCGGCGTATCCAGACAACCATTCGATAGAAACGCCCGAATTGCCAAGGTCGTTATGGGCAACCTCTTTGAGGCTGACCTCAAATGCAAGGCTCCATTGCGCGAAGCGATATTGTTGTCCACTACATTGCGAGTCAGTATAAGAGCGTAATACCCGATGAAGGAGGCGACGTACTCGCTCCGGTCATTTAGCAATTTCATCGAGCCTTGATCCACATGAATCCACACGATCGCCTTGTTCTCTGAGAGTAAGGTCACCGTTGGAGCTTTGAAGGTTGATTCGAACGATTGGTCGAGCACCCAATTCCTGAGGTGGCGGGTATAATCGTTAGACTTGGCCGACTGCGCCCGAGTCCAGAGATTGGTGAAGTGTGCATGAAGGGAGGAATGCGAGATGGCCGTGATGATGTCGAAGCCAAACATGTTGGTGCGCGTTGTCACGTCCTTCCAAGTCTTCACGTCCTTCTCGGACTCGGATTGACTGGGGTCAGCACCCCATCTACCGATGCTCTGGACTGGCTTTGGCTGTCCCCAGCGCGTGTCACGGGTGTAGACGACGTGATACTCTGCGCTCTCAAGGATCTCGAGATACTCCGTCTGGAAGAAGTCGACGATGGTGGTCCAGTGGGTCACAGCGAACTCGTCCGAGTCATCAAAGTCGGCAGCCGTGCTGAATTCGGGGTGGAAACGTGCGGCTGCGAGACAAGAAGCGTCAGCACCTCAAAGTTAGAGACATGCATAATGAAGACATACTCGGCAGCTTCAGTTTCAGGCGAGTCACTTGGCCGTCAAACTCAGACACGGACGAGACATCGAGCAGCAGCGCGATCTCCCAGTTGCTGTACTTGCCGCTATCCGGATCATAGTTCAAACACCGTTGATGAAAACAGACCGTAAAAGAACTCACGGAGAACTTCCGAAGAAGTCGACCTCGTCGATCTTGAAGTACATGATGACCTCCTTCGAGCATAGGGGCCTGATGCGAGGCGCCGCTAGCTTGATGTAGAAGTGCTGGTTACGATACTCCGCAAGGCAAGTGGCCCGCTGATTCTTCGTGGGGGTGTAGCCAGCGGCAAGGATAGCGGCGGTTAGCCAGGTGGACGATAGATAATGATTGATCTTGTGAACGGAGATGCCACATATTTCAGAGAGATGGGACAGGTTGCTCCCCGCGAGCGAATAGTCGATAGTCAACTTGTATTCCGCATTATCGAAGTCGGGAAGGGAGAAAAGAACGTGGTTGCCGGCATTCCTGAGAGTTTGGAGGTACTTGCTCAGGTAGAACACGAGAGCATCCCTACCAAGAACCTCGTAGCTGGTCGAGATCAACTGGGCGTCTGGACAACAATTATTAGAATCGTCTGACAAAGACGATTGCGACCTACTCTGAAGGTCGAGAACCACGAGCTGGATGTGGTTCTCGCGACCTGACCCAATGGTGGACTCTTGGCCACGGATCCCGGCCTTGGTGAACCCAACGCGGAACGCAACATCCAATTTGCTGAGGGATTGCACACGTTCGCTGGTCCTGTAGAAAACTCGTCAGCAATCCCAACGAGGGCAGCATACAACCAACTTACATGTCTGCATACGAGAGGTTGGAGGCCTGAGTATAGTCGAGGTAGTACTTCCCTTCGTGGATCCTAAGGTGAAGGATCACGTCGTGGTTACAAACAAACTCAAGCTGGGGCTTGTCGAAAGAGGCACGAAAGAGATTGGCCTTGGCCTGTCCACCGACATCGGACACCGGTAGCGAGAATTGCGCTAGAGCATTCGCATATTCTGCAGAGTGGTTAGATATCATCATGTGTAAGGAGCCTGTTAAGTCGTGCGTACGGTATTGTTTCTGAGGTCTATCGGCATTCTCGTGGTTCTCAAGACAGTCGAGAGCGTTTTGGTACAACGCCGTCAGCTGTGCATTGATGTAGTGGGCGGACTGGGGGGCGCAGTTTTCACCGACACACATGTTTAAGGCGATAAGGGACTGTCGAGACGCGTCGGAATGAGGTCAACGGTAAGGGAAGAATAAAAGTAGACACGTACCGTTCTTTGGCAAGCAGGATGTGAGGAAGATAAAGAGAGGCTGAGGAGACCTCGAGCGTTGTTCACTGCTTATATATACATGAGCGGATGCCGTACAGTCCGAATTGTAGGCATTTAATGCGAATCCAGAATCTAATTCTCATACTTAGCGACGAGGACAGAATGAAGTACTTACAACAGGTGGGGAAACGGACATGTCACGGGAACGGGAGATTTCCGGCGTACTACAGGACATCTAGTCAGTCCTGGAAGGGATAACTGCATAGACAGCCAGACATGCATGACTACTTCAGTTGAGTTGGTACCCAAGATCGGAATCATACGAGAGGAGCGCACGATGCTTCGCTTTTCGCTCGCAGTTTTTGGTCTCGTGCATTCAATCGTGCTAGTCTGTGATAGAAAACAGTCAACATGTGCATATGATAATGGCAGGCAGCACTCACCGGGTCCTATTATTTCCTTCCCGTCTCCCTGAGTCAGCGTGAAACAGAATTGAGCACTGCCCCTTGTGAATATGTTCACGGTGATAAGCTGCGCAGGGCTATTCTGCACAAGCGGGACGGTCCCGATACCCCGCCGACGGAAGTTAACACTTTGACCGGGCAACAGGGCAGCTCTAGATAGATATCTTCGGGTGACTCTCTGTTGGAAGTGTTGATGTTGGTAGCAACGTCATTCATGCGCTTTCGCAAATACACATGAAAGGCAAGTCACTTCCGCGCATCTCGCCACTGGTGACGGAATTGTTTCAAAGAACCGAACCCAGTGTGTGCAGTCCTATTGATTATCTGACAGACGGAGTCCCATCAAGGCCGATGTCGTTGCGGGAGCTAGGCGGAAGTCGGGAGCAACCAGGAGAAACGTCAACAACTCCGAACAGAGACTAGACTTACTCACAAGACACTCAATGTAGAGGCTCGGGGCTGTAACAACACCGAAACGACACGGCTCGGATGCGAACTTGCCAGCGAGGCCAATTGGTTCTGCGAATTTGGTAACGGCATGCAGAAGTTGTGAAACGATAAGGCGCGCGGCCGGCCCGGGCAACGCCACTGAAGTAGTGAAATATCGACGCCCCGTCAAGATGTCATGTTTTTTCTCGACACCAGATTCCGCTCATCGTATTGCATCTGAAGAGACTCGGCGATTTCGCAACAAATTATACCTAGTAGACTAAGATTCACTGTCGCAGAACAAACGAATCAGCCACCAAGACGAGATTGAGAAAACGAAAGCACTTCGTGATTCATTGACAGATCAGTTCTTCAGCCGACCCTCCCCCACCACACGCAAGAGCTCCCGCACGCAATAAAGAATCTAGCGACTCACACTGTGTATGCTCAATCAGATATCCGCCAAGGCCCAGTGCAAGCGACAGTCGATAGCAGCAAGTACAGAATACACACAAGAGAATGACATATGCACCGTCTCATCATATCCGGTTTCCGTTGTCGTCGACATTGCACATGCGCACCAGCTTCTCCGCGGAGGTGTCAACGACCAAGTACGACTTCGTGGTGACGAACATGCCACCACCCTTCTCGACCGACTGCACGTGGCCCTCCTCGCCCTTTTGTGGCCCATGCAGCATGAGCACTTCGTCGTCCTTGTTTTCCGGATGTACCGGCCACAGTATCTCGACAGGGATGGTCATGGTCGGTGAGTCGGGGGAGTCGAAGAACCGCACGCGCGCCGTTCGCGGGGAGCGCTCGTTGTGCGTGTCGAATATGGACAGCACAACGCCCTGCCGGCCCTCGAAGTCGCCGTTGTGCCATCCTGATTCGCCGAACGAACCCTTGACTTCGACCAGCATGCCTCGCTTCTCGACAATCTCCGGATCCAGGAGCCATCTTGGAGCAAGCTCTGAGGGACTGTGAGTGGAATCAAAACGAAGATGGCTTAAAGTCGGGCTCACCGAACTCCGCCTCTTGGCTGCCGTATACGCCGACTGAAGCGCTCGGCGTCTGCGGGTTGTTCATGTTGAAGACATAACCCGGTGTGCGATAGTCGTCATACATGCCAGGAGTCTGCACAGTATTATATAGCCCACTAGGCGAGGTGGTCATAACGTCACCTGGCGTGAACGCAACTCCATACCCAGGCGTCTGTGCAGAGCCGTAGACAGCACCAGGCGTCTGAGCAGCAGCGCCAGGGTCACCCTGCCATACGTAGGACGAGGTGAGGTGCATCATAAGGCTACTTGGACTATCCCACATACCCAAGTACTGTCACCCCAGGCGTTGGTTGACCGGTCTGGAGACGCCCAACCTGTTCTTGGTGATGACGATTCTCCCCAACTGGCGTGGCCAGGAGTTGCGCTGCCCCAGCTCGGCGCCGCGGGTGTCATGTTACCGGCACTGGTGTACGGATTCGGTGTCCGGCTAGCAGAGTTCCACGCTGGCGTCCTCCCGCTATCCTGGGCATACGGATTTGGCGTGCGCGATGAGGCATTCCATGCGGGCGTCTTCCCGCTGTCTGCGTAAGGGTTGGGCGTTCGCGAAGCAACATTCCAAGCAGGCGTACGGCCCTCGGAGCGTAAGGGTTTGGAGTGCGCCCTGATGCGCCCCACCCCGGAGTACGTCCTCCTTGGGCATAGGGATTGGGGTACGACCCCCGGTGGCCGGAGGTGGCCCCATATATTGTGCACCTTCCAGCGGCTCCATGTTGCCGTTAGGGCTGTGAGGGAGCTAAGCACGTCGTCGTTGAATATAAGGAAAGGGACTGACAACTTCCGGAACAGCTTTGATTTGTCGATGGTAATCACCTTGTTGCCCGTGTAAAGCTCCACGCGGGCAACAGGCCCATTTGTGTCCTTGATCGTGCCGACATGCCCCTTGCTCGGGCCCTTGGTAACCACCACGGTAACACCGATAAGGCGGTCCCGGGGGCCTCGACCGATGTTACCTGAACCTACCATGCCCCCGCCCATTGCTCCACCGGAAAGAGCAGGATTCATTTTTGACAAGTCGGCAGACCCGAGTTTCATAACATTCCCTTTGGGCGCAAGAGAAACCAGAGATCGGGCCCGGGTAACAAAGACACCGCCGTTCTCGTTGTAGTCGCGATTATGCAGGAAAGCAAAAAACGACTGGTGGGTATGAAGCACCCGCCCCCTTCGACCCTGAAAGACACCGTGTTAGAAAAGACATGCATCATATGTAGATACCCACCTCGCTGTCAATCTCCTTGACGTTGTCGTTGGAGCGCAACTCGTGGCCTTCGGAGTCGGTCGCAATCGCTCTGTTCGAGTCGCGCCTCATGGAAATTTGATGAGGTTGGACGAGTCGCACCTGCCCATTCTGGTCCAACACGCGGAACGAGTCCCTTTCTGTCTTGAATATGACACCGACCGTCTGCAGGCTATGAAAAGATAAGATCAAGAAAGCTATTAGTTCCAGATCACTCACTCCAACTGTACGAGGTCGTGCAGCTCGTAATTGCCAACAACGTTCGTGCCTGTACCCACTTCCGCGGCTTCACGCAGATCTTTTGAGAACACCGAGACCTTCGAATATGTATAAGCATCTGCCACCACTGGATAAGTGAAGCATTACCTCCTGCATTGACATATCCGACAGAAAAGTGACAACACTGTCCACGACCGAGACGACGAGACCGGTCTCGTCGGCGTTCTGCCCAGTCATCACCTTGACGTGGTCTCCTGGTTTGAACCTTTTCCGCACGCTCCGTGCAGGAATTTGTACGCGCTGACCATCGAACTCGACACCAACGGGCTGGATTGTCACCACGTCTTGCTCGATGGAGTGAACTGTTCCGTGTACTCCAGCCTGTTCGCCCTCGAACACCTCGACGTGATCGCCCGGCTGCAGGACTGAGATCGCGGCCTTCCGCGAGGCCTCGGCAATAATGGAGAGATCGACGTTAGACTCGTTCTCGCCACCATCTTTACCTCGCGTGAACTGTGTGATTTCGTCCAGCGTCGGGTTCACGTTGTCCAACTGGAGTCCCGTAAGACGGAAGTCCTTTTCCATGAAGCCATCCTTGTACGTGTCGTTCTGGAACACGTAGACCTGGTTTCGCTTAGAAACACCCTTGCGTCCGTACACCTTGACAACCTCCTCGTAGTTGAAAAACCGCTGGGGTGGGCGCATACTGAAGGACGATAAGCCGCTGCCGGCCTTTTTCCGCTTGTGCCCGCCGTCGAGCGCCGCGTCGTCCTTCGGGTTGAGATCGATACGAGGGATGAATTTGAGCCCGACTTCTTCCCCATTTTCTGTGATGTCCATGACCTGGGCGAGGTCGCCCTGGTACTTGCCGCGCTTGATACGAACCCAACTTCCCGGCGTGACCGTCAAGTCCTGCTTCTTGATCTGCAACAAGCTCGCCATCTCCTCGATGGGCACCAGAACGATTCCGCGGCTGGGAAAGACGCCGACAAGACCCGTACACGCCTCGTTCACCTGCTTTGCACTTCGCGCTTCGACATAAATCATGCCGGGGAGCGAATCGCGCTGAAACGCAGACAGGATCTGCAGAGGGTGATTCGAGTATTCGAGGTCGATAGCCTTGCGCATGAGACTGAACACCAAGTCGCGTTCTTTGCCGGGCTGCGAGAAGTCAGGTTCAGTGCCCCGGAGCTCGTGAGACTCACTCACCCTGACACGGATTTGCCACAGATTGGCATCATGCACAGATGGCATGAGCAACCTCTGCGGAATGTCGCTCATGTCGCCCGAATAGCGTACCGCCGTCCGGCGGTAGCGCTGGCTCACGTCTTCTGCGATCTTGGCGAGGTCTTGGTCGTCGAGTTCCCGCTCGCGCCGGTCAAACCGAGCATGATCAGCCGCCCGGCGGGCCACGTCGACCTCTTCGCCTTCGCCGCCGGCCTCCGCGATGAACTCGTCTGAAATTCCAACAATGAGACAAAACTGCACGCGCAGAGACCACAGTACACCCACCATTGCCGTACTCATCCTCGTCCTCGTCCTCCTCTTCATCTTCGTCGACCTGAGCCTCGACATCAATGAAGTTTGTCACCATTGGGTGTCTGTGCCGGTGCTGTGCGATGTTCAGCGTGCGCGGTCGGCCGGGATTGTCCTGCGGAACGCACCTTTGTCCTCTTCTTCCCCCGCTTAGCACCCTCGTCCTCCTCTTCGTCCTCTTCGTCCTCTTCTTCTTCATCCTCGTCCTCGTCATCGTAGTCGCGCCTTCGGGGTTTCCGCGGGACGTCCTCGCGCTCCTCGTCCTCGTCCTCTTGCTCGTTCTCTTCGGCCAGACCGCCGCTGTTGAGCACTGCATCTTCCTCTACGTCGGACATGGTGGTTGAAGGGAGGGGGGAGTTGGCTCACAAGTCCACAGAGCTCCGTTTATATAGTAGGTCGCGGAGGGAGTAGCGCTGAGAGAGTGTGGCGTGGATTATTTAGAACCCGTCAACTGCCTAAAAGGGTATATATATATTATTTATGGAATAACTTACCACCTCACAATTTAATTCAAGACCTTTCATCCAAAAGAAAGAGAAACTTATCCTTCAGGTCGATGCCATGGTCAAAGTATTCTCAACACTACCTCAGCGAACATTGATTGTTGCAACTGGACATAGCGTCACTGAAAACATCCTCTGGATGCTGGTTGACTGCAGACAATCTCGGATCGATATATAGGCCGCTAATTAGAGTACAGTGTACTGCATTTCGTTTAGCACAGGTGAGTCGCTGTTCTTCACCCGCGGAACATGTTCTGACAGAGATATTCCCCCGGCAAAGGTGCCATGCAATGAATCCTGCAAACGAACTCTTGCAACATGTCTGGATCGCGTATAATTGGTCTACCATGTCGTAATCTCAGCGCATGGTGGTTGACAGTGCTATCTTGTACGTTGGCGAACAATGTGAGTGTTCTGGCCCAGGTAAATCCAGCTGGCAGAAGAAGTAGAAGTTCCTATTGAGGATCATAGACCTGAGGTCGACGAGTTCCAGTATTTAGCGATGATACCATCGTTGCTTCTACGACTGGCCTCGACTGGCCAGGCCTGGGACATGCATTTTATTTATCTTGACGGAACGAGCGTGCATGGAGGCGCAAAGGCGTCGCAGACATTGTATTCTACGTGGACGAGGTTTGGAACAGTCTTGAGGGAGACTCGGATAGCTGCAGCCTGAGGCAGCAGCGGGATCAAGTGCGATTAGATTTTGTTATGCGGCGCACGCGCCAGTCTCGTGGTGATTATCTCGCCTGCGCTTCTGGCCGCGAAGACGCTTTCCATGTCGTCCTCTCCTTCTCACCCGCCCTCAATATAAACCCCTCCATAATTTCCCTCTGTTGTGTACCACCACCACCACCATGGAGCCTGACATCGAGCCCAGCACCAGCGTCACCACCATTCGCGGCCTCCACCACCTCAAGAGCGTCCACCCCGACCTCAGCCTCTCCTTCGATTTCACCCAGCTGCCGTCCTCTTCAGCAAGCGCAATGGACGACGCCCCGCCGTCGCGCTCGCCCTCAAGGCCATCGTCGCCGCACAGCGCGCTTCCATCTCCGAGCAGCCCCTCGGGCGACTCCATCTCCTCCTTCCCCTCGGTCTCCTCGTCCTTCCTATTCTCATCGGGGCCCGGGAGCCCTCCGCAGCCGCAGGGCCTCCATCACGACTTCGACGCCGAAGGCGTGGGCCTCATCATTCCCTCGCTCGCGCTGCCGTCTGCATCCCGCCGTCCGACGCCGTACGGCCAGACGCTCGGCGATGTCCGTCTTCTGCTGCTAGCGCCGCGCGGAGCGGACACCGCGGCGCTGGTGAGCCAGCTCCTGGACGAGAACGAGGACATCGTCGAGGTGGGAACCTGGGAAGAGGAGGAGCGCGGAGAGGGCGGCGGTGGCGGCGGGATGCTTGCGGTGCTCCGCGCGTCCACGGACTGGGTCGAGCACCGCGACGCACATGGTCTCGAGCGCGTGGAGCCTGCGCGGAATGTGGAGATTGTCGAGCTGCCGGCCTACGACCCTTTAGACGACGTGCGTTACCCCTTTTGCGTGGTAAAAGTCTCGACTGAGCTTGTCGGACGTGCAGGTCGAGGCCATACTTGGGGCTACGCTGGCGGTAGTGCACGGGCCGTTCTGCCAGGTGCACGAGGCGCTCAATCTCGACTACGCGCCGGACGGCGTGCTCGCGAGCCTGCTGTCGTCGTCATGCACACCCATGTACACCGCGCTTGTTCTGCTGCAAACGTCATGTGAGTGCCTGCCCGCCGCGGACGTCGTCCATCCTGGCACACGCACACGCTGAACGACGGCTAGTCCCCACCCCAACAGAGAAAGCGCTGCTCGGAGCGCTGGGCCCGCACATCCCACTGGTCGTCCTCCCCCCGCTGTTCCCGCACCCCTATGCGCACGTGTATCCCGCGCCATTCGGCCCCTACTCGGCGAGCACATCATCTGCCGCAGCTGCCCGCTGTGGGAAGGTCCAACCTGCGCTGTCGGCATTCCGCCCCCCGACGGCGGTAGCGCTGCGCACGGGGCTCTTCCGCTCCCCGGCCACGCTCGCGCTGCTGCGTGGCGAGGCGGCCGCCCGCTTCTTGCGGTGGCGCGAAGTCGAGCGGGCCGTCGCGCGGGTGGACGCGCACGCCGACGCTCCTCGGCGCTGCACGAGACGCACAATGGTGCAGCGGCGCGCGTGGCCGGGGCGCACGCGGTGGGACAAGGCGGCGTGGGAGGCGCAGTGGGAGGGGACGCTCTCGCAGGACGTCGCTGTGCAGCTGCGCCGGAGACGCGCGGGGACCGCTGTGCCGCCGCTCCGTCAGCCCCAGATGCCGGAGCGCCGGGCGTCGGAGGCGGCGTGCGACGCTCTGCCTGTGTCGAGCGCGGGCGCACTGGCGTGTTCGCAGGTGTTCGACCCGCTGCATGTCCCGTCGCTCGTCGCGTTCTCGTTTTCGCTGCTCGCCCCGCTGCGTGCACGGCTGTTCGCCCGGTTCGGGCTCGGGCGCAGCCAGATGGTGGAGAAGACGGAGGGGGCATCTCGGAGGCACGGTTACGGCGCAGGGCTGGTCGGGCTCGCGCTTGTCGGTGCGTTCTGCGCAGGCATTGGGCTCGGGCTGCTTGCCGCGCAGGTGTAAGTTGCAGACCGATCTGCAGGTCATGCATGTATCAAGATTTCGATGCTGGGTTTCGCCCCGGGGTGTTGTATCGGAGACGACTGTATTGTGAACTCTGCATTGATTGCTACTGCTCTACCGCATACTTATCTGGATTCTGCTTGTTGTACTTTTTGCATAATTCTGAGTTCGATGCTTTTCACATATTGCGCGCTTAGGAGCGCCGGCCTGTGACAACGCGTGACGCGCCTGGACAACTCTGCACAGAACGCCATCTGCAAGGCATACGACTACTGCACCATGTCATCCAAGCTCTCGCCCCAAGCACGCCGCTGGCGCACCATCATCGTCGCCGTGCCCATCATGGGTGCAACCTCCCGTGCGTTCCGTGCTCCTTGATATGTTGCGGGCAGTGACACGCAGCACAGTGGTGCTCTACAGACGGCTCGTGCTGGGGGAGCCCCAGCGCACGCTCCCGCGCGACGACCCCACGCAGGGCGAGCAGAAGCTCGTGCAAGTCAAGCAGGTCGGGACGTCCACAGGCGGCACGCGGGAGGAGGTGTGGGGGGAGACGACGCCTGCGGGCCGTGCATGACGCGCGCGAGGCTCCGCATTCGAGTTCGTGTCTATGATGGTCTGTCTATTCACACCAGCCTGGCTAGCTAAGCCGTGCCTGCACCCTGCGCCCTGCACCCCGCACCCGCGCCGTCGGCACCCTCGCTTCGCCGCTCACTTGCCCTGCGCTGGCGGCGCCTCCGTGTGTGGGATGATTCGTGTGCCGGGTATCCGCGCGGGGTTGAAGGAGCGGTCGCAGTCGGCGTATGCTGCGCCCATGCCGAAGCCTGTTCCGAGCGCGATTGGCCACGCACGTCCTGTAGAACCGGGTTAGGATGCACTCATAGTGGTGTGGGAGGGGATGGCGGGGAGTAGCACTGCGTGGTAATGGTGATGGTAATACAGATGGAGTACGAACGGCGGAAGAGAATGACAGAGAGGACGACGCCTGCACTGAAGCCCACGCCGCTGGATTACGGAGGACACGTCGACGCAGAAGCATGAGCACGCAGACAGACAACGTGTGGAGGCAGACGTACGACTTCACAAGTAGATCCGCCACTTTATACGCAGAGCACCAGTCCGAATGGCCCGATTCGAAAGCAGTACCAGGAGAGCAGACGGTCATATGCACGCGACGGGTCGAAAACACGCCCAGTTAGAGAGCGAGCGTGCGACGGATTGACGAAACTTACAGCAGCGGTCATACTTCCGAATGTCAGTCAACATCTGCACGATACAATTATAACTTGAACGCACTTTCTGCGAGACTATGTTCTCACTGGGCGCAGCCTTCGCCGGCGTTGATGTTGACGACATGGTGGTGGGTAGGAAGCGTGCAAATATGGGTCAACAGCGCGCGCTTGAGTCCTGACCGTAGATCTGTCGGGCCCTCTCGAACATGCACACCTTGCACTGAATATTGTGTGCTGCTGGAACCCGTCATAATTCTTTCCTTGACCAGGGTCCCATAGGGTCCAGCACAATTTGCACCGCATATTCTGTATACAATTTTTTTTGCGGATTGATTACCGCCGGCGCGGTCTGAAAAATACATCTATCTTCTTGCTGGCACTTTCTGACTTCAATTTCAAACATATGCGTACACAAAGCGGGATGTGGTTGCGTGAGGTACGCATTCAGGCAGAAATGCCAACCTTTGGGCTGCGCGATTGTCTCTGTTCCCCGGCCGTCCCTAGAGCACTTGTTGATGGCAAAGTTATTCGCATTCACCTTCGCGATGGATTTCGAGCCTAAGGGAACAAGTTATGATCAGTAATTCGCCTCCAGTTTTATATACAATCGCACCGTAATTCACATCAAGTATCGCCGAAATAGTACCGTCATGCACGACAAGAAGGGCTTAGCCTACACCACGTACACCGGTCCCAATCATCTGAAGCTGCACAGGTCAGATCTCAGACCTTATGCAGCGAAGACATCGTGGTGAAACATAGTGCACACAAGGAGTAGACATCTCGCACCATCATGTCATCCGACCGACGTGATTTCAACGTTGTCATACGTAGGACATCAGTCGTCATTTTTCTTCGTACGGGGATACGCGATACAGGACTCACCGGTGATTGATGCAGCAGAACCCTGTACTCCGTTCTGAGGTCCAGATCCCTGGCATTGCGCATGGATAATAGAAGGCAGCACTTGACCAGAACACACCAGAATATAGCACATGTCGCGGGATTTCTCCCGGACCCTATGAAGTGTATAATATATCAGAAAGATCTGAGTTAGTTGAATGAGTGCACCTTGAATAAACATGCACAGTTCACGGTACGGCGCACATTAGCGTACGTTGTGTCTTCCTGCTCCGGAAAAACAATCGTGATACTCCACTGATAGACCCACCTAGATATGAGTGGTTCAGAACCATGCGCTAACCTGTGCAGCAACGAAGGCATCGGGCGAGTTCCTGAACTCTACGCCGAGGGTGGGGCATGCAACGGCTTGCCAGCCCAGCCAAACCGGACTTTTGAGGCGTTAGGAGTGAAAAAAAATGGAGGGGTTGTTATACTTAGTACCACGTTTGCCTATGGTATACAAGGCACCTTGGGTGGCTTCATAAAAACAGCGGAGCAGAGATTGTCGACAAATCAACGGACGTACCATGTAGTATCATCACCTGGAAACAATAGGTTCATAAAGCGTTCACCGGGAGTCCCACATGAGGCCCGAGGACCTTCCTGTGGTCATCCAGCATGGGATGAGTTAAAGGCAATCCCGATGAGCGGATGGTCCAGGACGCCAGGATCGTCGCCGAGTCCGCTTGATTAGTGGTGCTGAATGGTCTTGGATTCACGGCAGAAGACTATTATGAAGGATGAATAGGCCCTAGCGACATGCGACACACGCAGCAATCGCGAATTAAACATGTCTCTGGATCCTGAGCGTGGTGGTGATCTTGAAGCCGATCGCACGAGCCGCGTGCGAACGGAGCACGCCTCGTGTTCTCCGTCTTGGTTCAACTTTGTCTGTGCGCTGTGCGTTGTCTCCGTCGTCGCCCTCTGCATCTATCAGACTCTCTTTCACGCCGATAACCACGATCTGCAATACTTGCCATGTCTTCCAAAGGTGGCAATTACACTCCACCTCCAAAGTGCGTTCGTTTTGTCGATCAACATTGTGGCGCTTACTGAATTCCGGTCTCGGTTGGTGTTCTTACAGATATCTCAACGACTTCAGCAAGGCCCTCGCGAGTGAGGTGCGCATCCTCCTTGCTGAAGTAGGCAAGCTGCGGGATGAGCGCAGAGCGCTGCAGTAGTGCGTCGCAGTCAAGCTGACTTGTTTGTGTGGCTGATCCTGGTCCCTTACCCTCGTGTCGAGCAGCGAAATAGCGGAGCTGATGAGTGTCAAATCAAAGCATGGCGCAGGCGGAGAGTACACGCCAGATTGGAGTCCCAAGGTCAGTTAGTCTCTATGCACCATCCGAATGCGCATGTTCACCCGCGGTCTAGCCACACGAGGAACCGCCGCGTGAGCCGTCGCCTCCGCCTCCGCCTCCTGGTGCCATTGATGCAGGTCCGGCTCGCCCTGGATGGCGCACCGTACACAAGCGGGAGGAGCGCCGTCAAAAGGCGAAGGCGAAGGCGCTTCCACCTCCCGAGACCGTGCACGCATCCGCTCCGGAGCCGCCCGCGCCAAATTTGCCCGCATGGGCACAATGGAAGCGTAAATCGTTTCTATCCGCGTCTGAGTCAGTTGCTGATTGTCATTTCATTTTTTGAATGGTGTGATGAGCAGCAAACCCGTTACTGTCACCTACACCACATGCCGCTACTGCCGCTGCCCCTATGCCATCTGACCATGCTTCTCCTGCTCGTCTTGGTTTATTTGGTAAGCTCTACCTGCACAATTTCCAGCAATGTCATGTTTTATATCAACATGTCTGCAGGTCCTCCAAGCCCTCCTCTCAAGTAGATTCTGGAATACTTCATGCTATGCAGTGTTCAATCCTATCTCTGTTATCTCTGATATATGTTTTCAGTCATATTTAATGTTCTCGGTTTGATCTTGACCCTGTATTGTGCATGGTATACATATCCTTTGTAGTGCATAGTGTCAGTCTGTATTCTAATGTTGCATTATCAAGAAAAGGCTATACAGAGCAAAATGTGGTGTTTTGAATACTAGTAGTACTACAGATGAGGTTGCATGCACAAATGCCAGGATGTGCCATGAACAAATTGAGATGTGTCAAGTCTAACTCCTTGGACCCCCATAATAGCAGTATTGCTGGGCCACAACAGCCCAAGTCGGTATTCATGAGGTACCCAGAATAATAACTCTCCATGATCAGATTTCATCCATCCATCCTCAAGTATTGAAGAATCACTGAATCCTACTTCATCATCTGTGTTTTTGTGTGCTGTCATCTAAGGAAAATAGTGAGGATGGTGAAATCACATTCAACAAACTGTGTAATCCTCACATTCACTGAGTTTGGAACAGCATTAGATGGACTAGAAATCATCTCTGTGGAGGACACAGAAGAATCATGAATGGCAATCTGTTCAGTGGTATGTGAGAGTATTTCAGATGGAAGATCATCAATAGAGTCTTCTGATATGATATCCCAGAAGTGATTAGTATTGTTATATAAGTCACAGACAATAAGCTTACCAGCAGGTGAAAGTGGCAAAGATGTAATATTCTTCAAATGACCTTCAGAGGCACCTGAGACTGTGTCCCCTATGGCAACATTCCAGACTCGAATAATATTGTCTTTTGAGCCAGACACAATTTTAATGCCATCAGGTGAAGATGCCACAGATATAACACCATGCCTCGAAAAGGATCCAAGACTGTGTCTCCTGTAGATACATCCCAGATTCGAATGGTCTTGTCATGTGAGCCAGAGATGATTTGCATGCCATTAGGTGAAAATGTCACATATTCAACTCCACGTGTGTGACCTTTCAAGGGATCTGAGACCATTTGTCCTGTAAGTGCATTCCAGATGCAGATGGTATTGTCAGATGAGCCAGAGACAATCTGTCTACCATCAGGTGAGAATGCCACAGATGTAACACCACGTGTATGACCTTTCAAAGGATTCAAGAGTGTGCCTCCTGTACATGCATTCCATATTTGAATGGTCTTGTCATCTGAGCCAGAGACAATCCACTTGCTGTTAGGTGAGAATGCCACAGATCTGACCCCACGTGTGTGACCTTTCAAGGGATTTGAGACTGCTTCTCCTGTGAGTGCATTCCAAATGAAAATAGTGCTGTCAAGTGAGCCAGAGATAATCTGCTTCCCATCAGGTGAGAATGCCACAGATCTAATCTCTTTTGTGTGTCCTTTTAAGGGACTTAAGACCATGTTCCCAGTGAGTGCATTCCAGATCCGAACAGTCATATCATCTGAGCCAGAGACAACCTGCTTGCCATCAGGGGAGAATGCCACAGATCTGATTTCACATGTGTGACCATAAATGACACCTAAGGCCATATCTCCAGTGAGTGCATTCCAGATTCGAATGCCCTTGTCATGTGAACTAGAGACGATCTGTCTGCCATCAGATGAGAATGAGACAGATGTAACAAAGCCTTTATGTCCTTGAAAGTGATCTAAGTCAGCTTCTTCAAGTTTGACTACATTCCAGATACGAATGGTCTTATCAGTTGAGCCAGAGACAATCTGCTTTCCATTTGGTGACAATGCCACAGATGTGATTATGCCTGTATGACCTTGATAGGGACCTGAGACCATGTCTCCTGTGAGTGCATTCCAGATTCGGATGGTCTTGTCATCTGAGCCAGATACAATCAGCTTACTATCAGATGAGAATGCCACTGATCTAATCTGTGCTCCATGGCCTTCTATAAGAACTGAGACAATGTTTTCTGTGAGTGCATTCCAGATGCGAATGGTCTTGTCAATTGAGCCAGAAACAATGTGTTTGCCATTGGGTGAGAAAGCTACAGATGATACCAAATTTGTATGACCTTCTAAGGGATCTGATACTGCTTCTCCTGTGAGAGCATTCCAAATACGAATGGTCTTGTTCACTGAGCCAGTGACAACATACTTTCCATCATATGAGAATGCCAAGATCTGACTTCTTCTGTTTGGTCTTGAAACTTGTGGCTTGAGATCATAGCCCCTGTGACTACATTCCAGATACAAATGGTCTGATCATAAGAGCAAGATATCATCTGCTTGTCATTTGGTGACAGTGCCACAGATGCCACAGAGTCAGTATGGCCTTGATAGGGCCCTGAGATCATGTCTCCTGTGAGTGCATTCCAAATTCGGATTGTTTGTCATTTGAGCCAGAGATGATCTGGCTTCCATCAGATGTGAATGCCACAAATATGACTCCACTTGTGTGGCCTTTCAGTGGATCTAACATTATGTCTCCTGTGAGTGCATTCCAGATTTGAATGGTCTTATCAAGTGAGCCAGAGATAATCTGTTTTCCATCAGATGAGAATGCCACGGATGTGACCTTTGCTCTGTGGCTCTGTAGTATATGTGAGTTGATTGGCCATGCAGTTATTTTGCCTCTTGTAATAGTGAGGTTTTTGGAAGCTATTTTGCTATATACTCTCCATATCTTTGAAGTTGTGGGAACAAATGGAAGACATGAAATGTACACATGAGGTGTACTTCTGAAAGCTGGGTAGAACATTGCCAGAAATGCAGATATATCTGTGATCCAAGTTTCTAACTCTTCAGTCTGTCAGTTAAGACTATATCAGTTTATTGATGTTTTCTATTATGAAGCTACATACCATTGCCCACACTGACAACATACTAATTGCAGTTGTTGGTGAAAACCGGAGCAGACTAAGAGCCTCTAACCAATACAACAGATGAGTAGAGAAGAACTCATTGATATCTCTACATAAATCATCATTGAAACTTCCTATTAGATGATCTGCCCAGAACTGACATGAGTATGAACATTGAGTAGAAATATGATCCTGAATTTTTTGGGGCAAGTCCTTGACATCCTTGTTCAAAACATAAGAGGATTCAAGATGACACATGTTAAAATGTAACTCTCTCTGCATAACAGTCAAGCAGCTCTTGCTCAGATTTTGGTTGTGTTGTGCACTATGAATAAACCATGGTTTTTGTCCACATTCACTTTCATCACATAGATAGTCTGCAATTGATGCATGCATTAGTTGGACAGGTGTTCCAGGGCTCCATTGCAGAAGTGACTTGATGTGTTTAAAGAGAAATTGAGAACACTGCTCTCCTTCAAGGCCAAGCAAGTTATCAATTGCATCATCTGTGAGTGGTGTCTTGGCTATCACTATTAACCCCAAAGCCTTCTGCCAATTACTGGAAATCATAGAGGTGGTATCATCCCATATTGTAGTGCTGTCCAGAACAGTTTCATATAGATGATATAGAGATCCCTTGTCTTTGACACTTGAGCTTAGCAATTTAAGCAGATTTTCATGAATGCCAGGTGACCTAGTGATAAAGGCAATTGCTGTAGAAGCCCACATGAAGAGGCCTCCAGCATGAGATACAAGCTTATCAGTAATGTTCTGACCTGGCCAGCCTGTCTTCAAAAAAGCATCATTGTCTCTCTGGATTTTCAACAAAGATTCCTTGAGATAGATTTGAACATCTCTCTGATTGGATTCAGAGGATATATCCAGATGCATCTCTTTGATATAATCCTTTTCTGAAAAATGTTTCACAATGTCTGGCTCTGGACGACTAGTAACAAAAAAACGATAATTCAAAGGCAGTTCTTGGATTCTTTGAGAGAGTTGCTGCAGAAGAGACTGACGCTCCCTTGGACTACCACATTCATCCAGAGCATCAATCACAATAATGACTGGACCTGCTTTCAGCTGCATATCCTGAGCCTTCTTTAAAGAGTCTACCCATAATGCAGAGAATTGCACTTGAGGTAGTGCATCCTCTATTCCAGCCTTTTGCTCTATAGTTTCAGCAAGTGCAGACTGAACAAATTGATCATAACAACCAAGCTGATAAGCAATTGTTCTAATCACTTTGTCAGGTCTGCTTTCTTTTGCTCTAGATCTGTCAAAGAACACAAAAGCTCCTCTGTGCCTCTGTTGATAAAAGTGGTCTGCAATGGTTGTAGCAATAGTGCTTTTGCCACATCCAGCAGGTCCATGCATCCATACAATTCTGTGATCTCCTTGAACATCTAGAAGATTATCAAGAATAGAGTCAATAATCTCCTGTCTAGTGTTAGCTAGACAAAGTCCTCGATAAAATGCATTCATATCAGCAGGCTTGAGGTGATTTTGAAGGTCTAACAAAAGATCAGTATTAACAGAGAAAAGTAAAGTAAAAACAACCTACACATGTCTTCCACTTTTTTTGAGACTTGTGAGAAGACAATGGTGGCATGAACAATTGAAGCAGAGTGAACAGATTCTTTGAGCTCTGACAAAGTTTCTATCATCTTTTGAATTGTCTTGGTACAGTTAGAGAGTACTTGATGAGCAAGTCTTTCTGCTCAAAAAGTGAATTGACATCAACTAGTATATGTTTAACCAGCTTACCTGAAAATCTGTGCTTCCAGTACATTTGAGCAAATAAAGCACACTGCCAAATCTGTTGAACAAGCTTTAAGGCCTTGTTCTGCAAATCTAGACTCTTGTTTCCAACTTTCTGCATCTCTTGGACATATTTAATGGCATCATCTATTGCCTGCACCAGCTTGACAATGTTCTCATCTCTCTTCTGTTGAGCCTTGACAACCTAGAGAGTACAACATTAATGGTGAACTACACTGCAGTGCACACTGAATCAACCTGATACAATGAGGACATAATCTGCCATGCTGTTTTGGCATATGGATGGATCTAGAAATAGGAGTCAGTGCAAGATCTGACATGACATAACTAGACACACATTGACAAACTGATCTATAATATCCATATACCCTTCAATTGATTTCAGCTTTGACAATGTCCCTTCCAGTATTTTCTCCAACAAATTATGTGTATCATCTATTCCATATACAATGTCAACATCCATGGAAGATAACATAAAAATTGTTAGTATTTTAATACTCACCATTTTGCTGGAGATTGTCTATAACATCTTGGAGAATTTGGAGGTCAGAATGTACCATCAGCTGAAACTCAAAAGACCATCCCAGTTTGCTCCTTGGATCAGCAAACAAGGAAGGAACAGTCAGGTTAATTTTGCCTGTAATTGAGTTAACCATCCAGTAAACAACGAACAGCAGATTCTCAAACATACCAGGCTCATGCTTGCACTTCTCCAGAAGCTCTGTGATGCTGACTGTGACTTCTCCAAAACAGCGGTTGTGAATTGAAATGCCAGATTGTTTATGTTTCAGTCTAAATTCAACAACGGAAGAGGGATCTTGGATGACTCCCCTGTCACAGTGTAACATTGAGAAGAGCCGAGGAAAATAGTGCTCTGCACTCACAGCTGGAAGTCCTTATCCCATACAGGATCATACGAATCCGGGATCACTGATGATTTATCTTTGAAATCAGCATGTCTTATCTTGACATAGAGAGATGGGGCCGGCAAACGATGAGAAGGCTGGTTCTCCCTGATTGCTCGCTTGACTTCGAGAGTAGTGTAGTACCAGTTAGCGGCGGTCGAGCTGTAGTTCAGAAGTGAACGCTCACCGCACAACGTGTATGTTGATTGATTGTCAGACATTGACTCGATTGTGAGTGTTTCAGATGGTAGAACGTACTAGAACGATGAGCGTTGCCAGAGGAGCGCGAAGTGGTTCAGGTTCAAGAGGCGTACGCAAGCTCTCCGGCCGTCCTCGCTATCTGACGCTGGATCTAGGTTTACACTGCCACTCATCGATTCAGATGTGATCTCATGACCAGCTTCCTAATCCTCGCACTTTTCGTCGGCGGATGCTCATAGACTATTGCCCCAGCTCCGCGTTCGAAGATGCAGTTAAGAGCCAACGTCCACTGAACGGCGTCGACCTTGATCAACTCATGCTACTTGTCTTTCGCCTCCCCACACATTCCGAATTTTCCTCCTACCTCAAAGTCAACCTTATTATGTTGAGCGGCGATACTGATCAATGCTCTAGTCGTTGTTCGAGATGCCGAAAATCCCGCGACACCCGTGGAGGCTCATGACTCGTCAGTGTCATCGGTTCGCGACGCTCACGTCCTTCGTCTCCTAACGTTCTCCCCCGCATTTGCGACTGTTTCAAGGTGCCCGCAATGTAGCGGACAACAGCGCGGCCCGAAGCCAGTCGACCGTGCAGGAGTGATCATGCACATCGTACAGGCGTGCCTAGATGAGCGGAACACAAGCAGTGGTGGCTGGCAATGAATGAAGCGGGGACGAAGTCTGAACAATGTACACGTTGAGCTTGACGGAGAATACGAAGTACATGTTTTCTCGTTCCTGTGGATGATCTGCACCTTGTCTGCGTCCAGGTGGAAGATGCATTCGTCCTATTTGCTGGCGTAGGCCTCCAGCATTTGATGCAAACGCTGCAGCAGTGATGTCCGCCCGGGTGTGTGCAACACGAAGCAAGCTGTCTCCGGGATGTGAGAGATCATGAGGACCATCTGACGAACGTACTAGTAGAAGTCGGCGAGCGTGAGCTGTTGCTAATGCTTCGGGCGGTGCGGGCTAAGTGTGGTGCTGGTGGAATAATAAACCGTCAGTGCGGGCTAGCAGACAATGGCGCATTCTTCCCTAGGCATATTCGTCCCGCCCAGACACACCTGAGACAGAGTAAATGCTTTGATCGCCTAACATGGACTACAACGGGAATGCACCTGGAAGCCCCTCGGGATTCAGCGCGAGGATCTGCAATAATGTCGAGCAGGAGCACGTCTGCGGTGAAAGTATGAGCTCGAAATCCTGGAAATTGTTGATGTCGAAAGCGGCATCCAATGAGCGATTCGTGGCCACCAAGATCCCGCATACGTGGCCATCATGCATGAGCATTCTCACCGACGACGGTCAGCATCTGCCGAGCCTCGGTGCATGAGGTAGCTGCAGCCGTACTTCCGATCCGAACCCTCCATGACGATCTTGCGTCTATGTGCCGTTGGTCCGCATCATGGAAAGTCATCAGAGGCATGCAGTGACCGCCAAACCACTAGAAGTTCTGGCCGTTCCAGTTGTCGTCCGGCGTGTCGCGATTGTATGAATGGTAGCTAGTTCCAGAGTTGTGAGCGCGTATGAGAGTAGAGGGAGTAATAAAAGATACCTCTTCGTATGTCTTATTGGTGCATATCCAGACCAGCTGGCATCGTGTCCAGCCGTTAGTCTTGACCGCATCACATGAACGTGCAACGTTTCCGACCTATCTTAAGATTCCGCCAACAGCACGATGTCCGTTCTCTACATTATTGTGGGGTTGCTGGACTTATTTATCAAAACGTTTCTGAAGTGGATTTGTGCTTCGGTGTTAGGAAGAGTGATACGGGATAAATAGTGAATGTACTTACGGTCGTGCGGCTGTTGCATGACCCTTCATAACTACCGCTCAAAATCTCTCTTCGACGCGCAACATCCTGTAGACCGGCTTAGTATCTGCTCCACGTCCGTGCCCGCTCCCAACGTTCAAGTTGGCCCCGATCCGAGTGCTTCTCCTATTCGGCCCGCCACCAGTTCACTCACCGGTTTTTTCTGGGGGCGCATTCAGCCGCACAATCGCATCTGGGACAAGGGACGTCCCATGTCGCATCTGGAAGATGCAACGCCTTGATCCCGTGGTCCAGCGCGTCCAAGATCGTCCGTCACAGATCTTCGAGCCGCTGCATGGGCCGGATTTTGCAGTAGTGGCGCGCCTCCGTCTCATGGACGGCGTTCCTTGACCACTCAACCGAATTTTACGGAGCGGAACGTGCACTGATGTCTCCGGAGTGAATGGCTTCAATGGATGTCCCTTGCTGCAAAACCTGTTATCTCGGGGATATTTGTGGCAGGAAAAATGGCGAGAAGACCACGTACCGGCGCTGGTGGAAGCCGTACCTCTCACGACCCTTCCGAGTCGGATGGTATATGCGACGTGGGCTACTGATAGAGTGAGCCGCCGGAGGTGAGGAAGACTGATGACCGGGATGGCCCGGGACCCAGAGGCACTCATCGAGCGCATGTGCATGGGATTCAAGTTGCCAGG
Organism: Amylocystis lapponica; assembly: GCA_022376435.1. Classification (NCBI taxonomy): domain Eukaryota; kingdom Fungi; phylum Basidiomycota; class Agaricomycetes; order Polyporales; family Postiaceae; genus Amylocystis; species Amylocystis lapponica. The sequence continues at coordinate 48,520 of JABYQE010000126.1, forward strand.
AGTGGACTAGAACGACGATCCAATATGAATTCAATGAATAGGGATAAGTACTTTCCGTATCGCGATGCTTGCGGACTCGTAGTTGCGTTCAAGTAGCAATGAACCCTTCGATTCCGAGCAAATAGGTGGCTGTAGGTGTGATGGTGTGGGCGAGGGCTACCACTGTCCTGATGGTGGGGCGTATAAGGAGCCCGTTATGGATACTAGTTCAGTATAAAGATACGGGTGGAGTAGAGGGACTGAGCTGACGGCGATGCAATCGCATGCCAGGTGAAGACGCTGGTCAGTGCGCCGTACGAGTCGCTGCGGGAGGACCTGCTAACACTGAAAGAGGCGAGGTAAGACTGGCCTCGAGTATAATGGTTCACGGCGCAGCAGCAGAGTGCTGAACGGGGTAGACAGGGCACGACGATGTGGTGGTCGTCTTGAAAGGAGTCGCGGTCATGTGATGTGATCGCATTCCTTGGCTCGCAACTTCAATTGTTGGACTAGGCCTCCTAGGTTTTACTCACGGGCCTGTGCATGCAGGATACTACAATGCACTCACAGGTATACAATTTATATGTTAGACCGCCCTAGATTCAGTCTGAACTAATCGCCAGCTGCACCAGTTTCTCCAGCTTCTCGTCAAGAACCTCCGCCGCCTTCTTCAGCTCCTCGTTCACCCTCCCCCCTACTGATGCTGCGATGAGCGAAGACGGCAGAATGTAAACGACCGTGGTTCCGTCGCGGTCTGCCTTCTGGAGCACCAAGAGGCGCGGAGGGACGTGAAGCCCCGCACGGAGATCGTGCTGCAGCATCGTCTGCGCGATCAAGGGATTCCCGAACGTGTACAGGTGCGTCTCCGGCGTGTCGTTCCTTCCGTACCACCCGTTCAGCCAGACGTGATGTGGCAGCGCCGAAAACAGTCTATTTGCGTCCAAAGTTGAACGCGAGCCGGCGGGACAGGTACGAATCCACATACGTAAAGTCCTTGCCGCCATTTACTTTGTGCATCTCTTCTTCCACCTCCTCTCGCGAGCTTGCCTTTGCTAGGGCTTTCCACCACGTCGGGTCGACCTTGCCCTTGCTCAGTGCCTCGTCTAATCGCGCGGTGACGACGGCGACTGGCAGTGACGTCTCGTACGTGATTCTCTGGGCTGTGAACTCTTCGATAACCTTTGACATGGCGAGCTGGTCTGCACAGGCGAGGTGTCGGTTTTGGTTGCTGTTGTGTCGCAGTAGCGGAAGGGGAGGTCGCGTTGCTGATCATCCGGCGATGCTCTGATCCTCAGATTGTTACGCATTTAGGAATCTCGTCCCAACCTTTACTCTTGTGATAGGGCTCACACACGCCCATCTTAGTTACTTCTGACCGGTATCATTCTGACCGGTATCAGAGTGACAACGCTCTGCTATATGTCGGATATCGCCGCGATTGGTACTTATCGTGTGAAGCTTCGCAGCGTTCGGTGAGGCGTATGGGCGTCTTTTGCCACAATCTGCCACTCCGAATTCGCAGTGCGTCTTTTGTGTTGCTGAAATCTCATTTGGACTAATTGTGATACTCATCTGAATGCGTTGAGATCCCCATCTAATGCATGCTCTGTGACGTTCTCAGCTGGATTCAGGCGAGCACCAGAAATGAGAGTGCATTCCGACGCCAATACCTGCCATCGCGGACTGAATCACCAGGGAGTCCTGGTGAACTATCCACCGTGAGTCCTAAGAAAGATTTCTGCACGGCATGCTGGTCCTGTGATATTCCTACTCCGTAGGTCCACTGGGACCCAACGACTGCAAAGCATGACACCAATATCGATGATCATGTCACTAGCAGATCTCGGCGGTTGGAAGAAGTATGTGGCCCAGGCCTTGCGTGTTCGCTGCCTAGTCCGCAAGAAATTATGGGACCGGGCAGTCGACCGCATTCCACTCGCACACAACCCGCCGTTCACAACGATCATCTTTGGCCCTCAGACCTCATGTGCAAAATCCTGCGGATGGGCCTCTCGAGTTTCCGCTCCACGTCTGCGCTCGCTTGAGCGTTTGCTCCGCTTCTCTAGTGCTTCTCCCATTCGGCCCGCTGCATATGTGCCGCTGATCGGCTTTTTTTTGCTGGATCGCATTGAGACACCAATGCACGTCCAGCGTCGCATTCAGCAAATGCAAGGCCTTGTTGATTTGATCCCGCGGTCCAGCGTGTCGAAATTCACCCGCCACCGATCTTGGGCGGAGCTCCTTGATGTTCGGAGTAGGTGCTGAATTGACAGCATCCTCACCAGCGGCCATATCAGGTGCGGGACGGATAAATACACTGATTTCTGAGATCATGATTTTTGGACTCGGATCTGACGTACCAAGTTCTACGGAGCGGGACGTGCATTCGTAGTGAGCATATTCAACGTAGGCCCGCTCTGCTGCAAAAGCCGTCCTCTCGGCAACGTGTGTGGCAGGCAAGGTCAAATGTCCTCTAGGCAGGTGAAATGCCCACGTACCAGTGCTGGTGGAAGCCGCATTCTTCAATTACGTGCGTGCAACGTGGGGGTGCTGTTGGAATGAACAGGAGAAGAGGAAGGCTGGTGGTGGCCCGGGGCTACTCGTCGAACGCACTTTCCGTAAACAGGGAGAAGCATTTGGTGCGTCGCAATTAATGCCTGCGGACGCGAGGTTGCCTTCGTATGGCTAGTACATTAATGTATCCTTAGATTTCGAGTGAGTAGCCACTGCGATTGTGATTGCGCTTGTGGGACATATCATTGTCCTGATGGTGGGGCGCGTAGGGATCCTTTACAGTGACGAGTTCGTGAGCAAAGTACGGGCTCCAGACGGTAACAAGTAGACTGATGCTCCGAGCGGCCCGGGAGGCGCGATCGATCGAGTGGTGCCATTGGTGGGCACGCGGCAATCGACGCTTGACTGGCTTGACTCCGGGCCACAAGCGTGGCGTTACCAGGTAAGTTGTTGTGTCGCGCACCACCCCTTGCATATATAAAATGCTAAGACTACGAGCAAACAGACCGCAGACTCGCAGTTGGAATCTGATTCTCGACGCGTCAAGTCACGGCACGTCACGTCTCCTGCCAGCAGTCCGCCCATTCGAAACTTAGGTACGCTTCCTAACGACAACCATTGCCGTTCGAAGGACGTCGATACTAAAACCATACGTCGCAGCGATGTCGTCTCACGAGCAGATACTGGAGGGGGACGCCTCTTTCACACTTGTTCCGATGACCGACGACGAGGCCGCACTCTGGCGCTCGCAGGATGCAGAGATCCGTGCTCAGTTCGATGACAACTTCAATATCCCTGCCAAGTACATCATCTTGGAGGTCGTGCAACGGTGTCCCCTCTTGGATCAACAATATGAGATCTCGTGGATGGTCGATGAACTCCTTCGACGCCACAAGGGGCTGTCCCAGGCTGTTGAGAGATGCTGGCGAGAAGGCAACTCGACAGCCATTCGGCGCCTATGTATGTTTCCCGAAGATGATCTTGTATCAGTGCTGATCTTCGTCTTTCGCAGCGATTTTGCATTTTCCTCCTCCTACTGCTGAAGAGTTACTGAAGATTGAAGAGTTACAGAAGAAATACCGTTTTAAACTTATGCCGGCCTATCCCGACAACGCCACCACTCGTGCGCAGGATGCAGTTCTTTTTAATCGATTCAAGGGCAATCCCGATGCTGTGTTCATCATCATGGCGGTCGTAGAACAATCTTCCCGGTTGGACAATATCTATGCACAGGTCTATGAAGCCGACAAGCTTCTACATCGCCACAATGGGTTGAGTGAGTTTATCGAGACATGTTGGAGGACAAACTCGTTGAGCACAATCCGCCGACTCCGTGAGTGCAGCACTGCCAATTCGTCTTACGAGTCACCCGCAACTACTAACACATACATTGTTTGAAGATCTGCTTCAAGACTGGTGGCAATAGGTGATGCCAAGAACCTCCGATGAATTAACGCACAAGGTAAGCAGAATGTGCTTGATCGACTCGGACGTCAATATTCTGAAAGTCATGGGATAGTACGCCTCTGGTACGCCTCTCATAGGCATGTACTACATCTTTTTCATCGAGTACTTGAACATGTCTCTTAACAAACAAACGACCCATACACCAACTATCTCCCAATTGTGCAAAGCTCGGGTGCAGGTAAATCACAATTAAACGAGGCTGGGTCCCTGGTCTTCACTTTGCCTTTCAACACTCGTCATGATATGGACAATGGTAGGGCTGTTGATGTATAGACTCGTATAGATGGTTGGTGGATGCCTCACATTGAGCCATTCATACTTGACCTCGGCTGTAAGGTCCGAGTCAGACGCGGATGTCTTGATGGAGGACGACTTTGCGTCCACACTAATCTCGTGCTTTCGTAGATTATCCTGTTCGGACATGTACAGGCTCTTCGCCTAGAAGACAGCTTCAGCCACTGAACACGCGACCATCTGCAACACTTTGTTCGGCTCGGCGTTCAAAGAGCGAGGCGAGTACCTCTGAGGAAAAAACGCATCGAGTGTCTGACAGGCAGCCTGAGGTTCTATGTCCCCTTGCGCTTCTTGGTGTTGGTGGAGACGCTGGCTAGTGCCGTACGAGCCACTTGCGGGAGTCGCTGCGGGAGGACACTGAAAGAGGCGGAGGAAGAGAGGCCTCGAGTGTGATGGTCGACGATGCAGAAGCAGAGTGCTAGATGGGGCAGACAGGGCACGATGTGGTGGTTGTCTCGCAAGGAGCCTGAGAGCCACAACTTCAAGCCAGTCGCGGCGGCAGGTGTCGCGATGCGTCGATTAGGTCCTCAACTTGTTTTAGGCTTACAAGTTGTACAATACACTCACAGGTATACAACTTGAAGTACTTCATATATTAGACCGCCCTCTGAGGATCAGTCTGAACTAATTTCCAGCTGCACCAGTTTCTCCAGTTTCTTGTCAAGAACCTCCGCCGCCTTCTTCAGCTCCTCGTTCAGCCTTCCCCCTACTGATGCTGCGACAGTGAGCGAAGATGGCAGGATGTAAACGACCCTGGTTCCGTCGCGGTCCGCCTTTTGGAGCACCAAGAGGCGCGGAGGGACGTGAAACCCCGCACGGAGATCGTGCTGCAGCATCGTCTGCGCGATCAAGGGATTCCCGAACGTGTACAGGTGCGTCTCCGGCGTGTCGTTCGATCCGTACCACTCGTTCAGCCAGACGTGATGCGGCAGCGCCGAAAACAGTTTATTTGCGTCCAAAGTTGAACGCGAGCCGGCGGGACAGGTACGAATCCACATACGTAAAGTCCTTGCCGCCGTTTACTTTGTGCATCTCTTCCTCCACCTCCTCTCGCGAGCTTGCCTTTGCTAGGGCTTTCCACCACGTCGGGTCGACCTTGCCCTTGCTCAGTGCCTCGTCTAATCGAGCGGTGACGACGGCGACTGGCAGGGACGTCTCGTATGTGATCCTCTGGGCTGTGAACTGTTCGACGATCTTTGACATGGCGCGTTGGTCTTCACAGGCGAGGTTTTGGTCTTGGCTGCTATTGTAGCGGAAGGGAAGTTTGCGTTGCTAATGACCCGGCGATGTCTGATCCTATTGTTACACATTTAGGAATCTTGTCCCAACCTTTACTCTTGTGATAGGGGTCATGAAGCCACGCCCATCTTAGTTCCTTCTGACCGATACCAGAGTGTGTATATGTCCATGCCACCGGTACCCTTCCGGATTGCTAGGGCGTTGACCCGGTGATCGATGTACGATTGTCAAACCGATTCACGGCTATCTCCTCATCTTGGACCGTATGTGAAGGATTATGGCGTCGGACAGATCTACACACCGTCCGAGCGTTCATTTCAACGGAAGGTAAGAGGTCTCCGCCAATACAACTGCGAAGAACTCGCTCACCGTGTTCCGTCCAGTATGAACACTCACGTGAATGTCACGCCCGCGTTATGTAACGTGGCATCCCTTGCACTTTGTTTTACCCTCGTTTCGATCATAGCTCAGCGATGGCTCAACCTCGAGATTCGCTGAGCTAGGAAATACGCTATCGCCGAGGCTCGACCTGCGCAGTATGTAAACACCGTTCTAACAGATCGAGCCGTTGACTAGTACTCATTGATGGCGTGCCACGGTAGCGGAAGACTGTTGCGGAACAGTCCGCTAGGCAGCTTGCGTTTTTCTAGTCTCAAGGCACAGATCCCTCTTCGACGACGCTCGAGCTGCTATGCGGATGTCGCCGCGATCGATACTTATCATATGAAGCTTCGCAGCGTTCAGGGCGTCTTTGTCACCATCTGCCGCCCCAAATTCACAGTGCGTCTCTTGCGCCGGCGTTGCTGAAGTCTCATTTGGACTAATTGTGATGTTCATCTAGGTACGCTGAGATCCCCATTTGGCGCGTGCACTGTAACGTTCTCAGCTCAGGCGGGCGCCAGAAACGGGATTGAAAGGGATTGATGCACGTTGCAGGGTTTTCACACAGAACTTCAGGACGTTGCCCGATATGTCCGAGTACATTTGAACGCCAATACCTCCCGTCGCGGACTGAGTCACCGGGGAAGTCTTGGCGAAATATCCACCGTGAGTTCCGGGAAATATTCCTGTATGACATGCTGGTCCTTTGATATTTCTGCTCTGTAGGTCCAATGACTGTGAAGCATGACACCAATATCGATGATCATGTCACTAGCGGATCCCGGCGGGTAGAAGAAGTATGTGGCTCAGGCCTTGCGTGTTCGCTGCATAGCCCGCAAGAAATCATGGGACCGGGCAGTTGACCGCAGTCCACTCGCACACAGCGCCGGAGCTAATTTTGAAAGTGAGTTAGTATCATGATGACATTGCCTCGAGGATCACGTCCATGGTGCCCGCGGAAGCGAAATCGGAACGGCGTTTTGCGCGAATGAATGTTATCGCAAGGCCTTGTAGTAGCAGCATAGTATATTCAGCTCCAGTTGTATGTCTGGGCTGTCGCAGAGTCATCGTCCGAGCAGAATATATCTCCTTGTCCGAGGGAAGCAAGAGTCATGGGCGATACCGCTGAGCGCCTGACTAAGCGCTGTATGGCTCGGCGGAGGCGGTGGCCTCTCTTCCATTGTTACCACACTGGCACTGGCATGGAACACGGCATAGATATATCTTACTTCCACTAAATATTCAATGTTATTCTCAACTATCTAGTACTCGCTCACCGCTCAAAGGGAGATCTCCTCGACATGCTCGGGCTCCCCTCGCAGTCCACCCCGTCCATGGTCCCAGAACCGGTTGCATCTCCCGCAGACCGCTCCCGCAGGTTCACCGAGGGCAGCCTGGCCATCGGCGCGTCCATTCGGCGCAAGCTGCGCGAGGTTAGGGACGCGTCGGCAAACATCGCGCGCAGCCGCAGCCTGAGACGCTTCTCCGCGTCCACGACGAGTTCGACCTCCTGGTCGTCCTTCACGCTCTCCGACCTCAGCGCGTACTCCGTCTCGGCCGCGTCCGTGCTCAGCGACGAGCAGCCCCCCGACACGATGGACCACCATCATCGATCGCACTCCGAGGGGCTCCCCACGCGTGCGGAGGCCCTTCATCTCTCCGCAGAGCCCACGCTGTCTGCGTCGCCTGAAGGGCAGCGGCAGGTCGACCGCGCAGCGCCTCCTGCCAGCGCCGCCATGGGCCTGTCCTCAGATTCTCTCGCGCGAGAGGAGCTCGCTTCGCCTGTGGCGCAGGCCTCGTCCGGGGCAGACGTCACTGTGCCGCCGCTCTTGCAGCAGGGCGTGCCGATGCTGAAGGTCTCCGCGAAGAAGCAGAAGAAGTACATCTTCCGCCTGGACCCCGACCAGGGGCAGGTCGTGTGGCAGTCCAAGAAGCTCAGGATCAGTGCGTCTCCCCGCAGATGCGTGCCGTGCCACCCACTGAAGGGCGCTCTGCGTCGCAGTACCGATCGAGAACATCAAGGAGCTGCGCTCGGGCGCAGAGGCGCGGTACTACCGCGAGCAGTTCCAGCTCGCGCAGCAGTTCGAAGACCGCTGGCTGACGATTGTGTATGTCCTGGACGGCGGGTACAAGACGCTGCACCTGATAGCGGCGACGCGCAACGTGTTCCACCTGTGGGATTCGACCGTACGACGGTTGTATGCCATTCGGCAGAAGCTGATGAGCGGCCTGGGGAACGCAGATATGCGCCAGGCGGTATGGGAGAAGCAGTTCTGGGGCGGGGCGAATGCGGTGGCGGGAGCGGGCTCGGGTCCTGGCGCGGAGCAGAAACTCGACTTTGAGGAGGTGGAGCGGATGTGCCGGAGGTTGAATATCAATCCTTCAAAGGAGGACCTGTACAGGCGCTTCAAGGTGTGTGGCATGTTCGAACTTTCGTGATGTGAGCGGCCGCTTAGAGGAAATTTGCGACAGGAAGCGGACATCCAGAACCGGGAATATCTCGATTTCGCAGACTTCAAGCGGTTTGTCAAGGGACTTAAAGAGCGTCCGGAAATAGACCAACTGTACAGAGAGCTCACATCCGAGAGTGGCGGTCTGCTCACGTATGACGCATTCGAGCAGTTCATGTGTTCGTCGCAGAAGGTGAGTAGATTCCATCCAATCGTAGCAACATTCTCACAGTGCGGCAGTCTTCCCTCAGTCAAGGAGAGCTGCAGCGCATCTTTTTGCGATACGCTAGTTCCTCGGCGGGAGAACAGCGCGTAAGCCCAAATTCTTCCCCGCTGCAGAACTCGCTGGATCTGGCTGTGCACCCTGCATACGACCCTCAAGAGCATGCTCCACCTCTGCCCTTGTCTTCGTCCGCTGTGACCGATGGAGCAGCCCGAACACCCACGTTCCCCTCCCGCCGAATCGGCAGTGATCACGCGCAGGCATTTACTGCTTCCTGTTGTCCACAGACAATTCGGCATTCGCGGACCAGCATGGCAAAATTTATCACGATATGACGCGGCCGCTGCCGGAGTATTACATCTCGTCATCACACAATACATATCTCGTTGGCCATCAACTGGTCGGGGAGAGTACGGTGGAAGGGTACATCCGTGCGTTGCTGCACAGCTGTCGGAGTGTCGAGTGTGAGTCATCTCTGCATTGCACGCCAAGCTTCTGATAAGATGCGGGCAGTGGATATCTACGACGGAGACACGGAGCCTATGGTGTACCACGGGCGCACGCTGACCTCAAAGGTCTCGCTGCGCGATGCGTGCGCTGCGATAGCCAAGTACGCGTTCGTCGCGTCGCCGTATCCCGTCATCATCTCCGCCGAGATACACTGTTCGGTGCAACAGCAGGACATGATTGCCGAGATCATGCTGGACGAGTTCGGCCCTGCGTTAGTGCATGCGCCGCTCGATGGTCAGGCGAAATAGACGTGTTGCCGAGTCCGGAGGACCTCAAGGGGCGCGTTCTTCTCAAGGTACGATCCAACGCTCGCTCGTGTATTCTGTGACTGAAGCTGCCTTCCAGGCGAAGAACCTGTATGTGTCAGAGCAGGACAATCTGCGAGAGCACGAGATCAGCGTGGACACGGAGTCGTCCTCCACCGAGACGTCCGCGTCCGACTCGGACCTTACAGCGGAGGTCAAGCATGAATGGCGCAAGGCACGCGAGAGCGAGGCAGAGGTCATTAAAGGTATTTGATCCGTGGGTTCGTTGTGTGCTTATCGCCGTTGACGTTCCCGATCATCCTATAGATCTCAAATCCGAGTTCAAACGAGCGCGAGACGCGCTTGGGCGTGTGCGCACTCCACGTGAACCGCCTTCATCCCCTAAGGCGTTCGTGGGCTCAGCACTACCTGGATCACCGCGATTGGAAGCCCGTGATCCTACATTTCCAGTAGGGAAAGTAAAGGTGAAGATGTCACGAGCGCTTGCAGCCCTACTGGTGTACACGGTCGGAGTAAAGTGCCGAGGACTCAACAAGAAGGAGGTGTATGCCCCGGAGCACATGTTCTCGCTCTCGGAGAGCACGGTGAACCGCATTTTGCGACAAGGTACGACGATGGACCTGGTTAAACACAATCGTACACATCTAGTGCGGACGTATCCCAAAGGAATGCGGATCGGATCAACGAACTATGAGCCGCATCGGTATTGGGCGGCCGGGGCACAACTGGTGGCGATGAATTGGCAGACGTTTGGTGCGTCGTTGTCATTGCGCTGATATATGCGTCGACTGAAGGCTTTTGGCCCAGATCTGGGATACATGATCAACCATGCAATGTTCCAGCGGAATGGCCGTGCCGGCTATGTCCTCAAACCGCTGGCCCTCCGTGCCGTAGACAAGCACCTTCTAGGACAGCGCACCAATCATTATCTGGACATTACGGTAGAATCCTTTGCCTCCAAGCTCGTGCATCGCTGATTGTCGCTCCTTTTAGGTCATCTCTGCGCAGCAGCTCCCTCGAGCGAAGGATTCCCTCGGACGCGAGGTCGTCGACAAATCTGTGCTAGACCCATTTGTAGAAATCTCCATTCATGTCCCTGACTGGCCACCATCGCCATCATCTGCATCGGGCTCCACTTCTACCTCCTTGCAGGCCCACTCGCACCCTCACAATCATTCACATCCTCATTTGCACTCGCACTCGTCTTCTTCTTCACGGTCTCCTCCGCGTGCCCCATCTAATTCTTGGGTCCAGTCTTCGGATATTCTTCCAGCGAGTACTGCGCAGACACGATCGACGACGGTCCGTACACCCGCAGTCAAGAACAATGGATTCAACCCGGTGTGGGAGCAGCAAGTACGGCTCCCTTTCGTGTTGGTGGGCGAGATGCAGGATCTTGTCTTCGTGCGGTTCGCCGTGAAGCAAGAGGACCGGCCAGATGAGGAGCCGTTAGCGGTGTACTGTGCGAGTCTTGGGAGCCTTAACATGGGTACGTGTGCTCACCGGTTCCTCACTGCTTTGAAGGATGGTTCTAACTGGAATCTGCAGGCTACCGCCATCTTCCGCTGCACGATTCACAGCTCTCACAGTACCTATTCTCCACACTCTTCGTCAAGATCGATGTGCACGATGTCTAGATCTCGACTGCGATTCCGCCTTCCCGCTTCACTCATTGACAAACATAATACTGCAAATATACTCATCTGAACACACTCATGTATTATTCATGCACAGCTTGTACGACCACGGCCTTGCGCCATGCTATCCATCGACACCTCATCACACATCCTTCACTACAATGCACGTCTCGTTTTACCTATCCGCAGCAATGTCACAGCCACTCACATTCATAATCCCCGCATATCCATATCATACATATCTACGTCCGACAACCCATCCACGTGTATACTGATAAGAAACATATTTTATCGCACTTCATTTCTCTACTCGTCAGCTTCCTTAAACTTGTTATGGTCGATCGCCGGATTATCTCAGCCGTAAGCCAAACGAACTACTCGGGGAACATTAGGCATTTTTACTTTGGCGCTACAGCATGAGCTGTGTGCTTCGTCGAGTGTCTCCTCAAGCTTGTAACTAGACAAGTCTTGCTGGTGAGTTCATTTCTGTTTAGCTTACCCGTTCAGTCACCGTTGACTCTGTGCGTAGGGCAAGTTCGCAAGAAGTTCCCGTTGTTCGTGCTAGCAACTGCTTCCATAGCATAACGAGATAGCACCCCGCAATTCCTACACCCGAATGGTCTTGACGTCCACCCGTCAAAAGTGGGCCTCTCGTTCTAGTAATCTTGATTCAAGCTTTAAGTGTGCGCAACTCTGACTCTCTTACGGCCGTGAAATCTCAGTTGTTGTTTATTCTGAAGAGTCGGTGTCCTGATGTGCACTCTCAAATTTCAACTTGCATTCTGCTCTGCGTCGCGATCTTCTGTTCAAGTTTGGCCGGATAGCGGGACTGTTATGATATCAAGAAATTTCTAGTGACATCGAAGCGCTGTCATAAGTTGTTCTTAATTGAACTTAATGCTTAATTCCAGATATAGGACATTCGCCTGTGCCCTCGCCTCGTCCGGCGTCGGGGAGAACATTGAAAGAGACACCAGGCGAGGTACATGTCCCATTAGTACGGTCTTGCACACTCTTATTGTAACAAGGCCGACACAACTTGATCTTGAAGTACGTCCCAAAGTCAACTTAAACTCTACAACACCTCGGGCCTCAGTGCACTTTCCCAGCCTCGTCTTTGCAGCAATCAGACAAGACCATCTGAGCAGTAACACATACATTCGACGTAACTTGAAGTAATCACATATCCACCATCCGACACGACTCCCTACTAATCCGCGTCCGCGCCTCCTAGGCGAGTTCCTCACCATCACCTTGGAACTCTTTGGCTAGAAACTCCTCCGTTTCCCACTGTGAGACTTTGGACCACTCGAAGTAGGCTGTACTGCGGGCAAAATGAGGTTTCTGTCTACAGATTAATGCCAAGTACTTTGGATCCTGCCGCGGATGCTCCGAGAAAAGATTACGAGATGCCAAAAGGCCCGCGTAGACGTTCTTGCCGCTGGGCCCCACCACCTTGTAGACTGAACTCGAGCAGCCTTCCACACCAATTCGATAACACGGATGTGGCAGGTCAGAGCGGCCTGCCGAGCGACTCTTCACAAGGATTCGGGATGGGGTCCCAGGACGAGGGGGAGCCACTTCAGTTCACTCAATACATAATTACCATGCATAGACATGCCCAAGAATACATATCACACTGCAACATGTATTTGAAAAGTCCCTTGACCAATACATTGAATGCACTATGTATGCTACATTCAATACATTTGTGCTCAATGTATTTGCGCTCAATGTATTGCTGCTCAATGTATTGTACCTTATGTTTTTTTTTCTATGACCAATACATCTCTTTATAGATACACTGAAGGATACAATGTTTAGAAATACATGCTACAAAAATGTCTGATAACATTTATAAATTTGCCAGTGTGAGGATTAGAACCAGTGACCACCAGACAATTTGGTTACCTAATGAGTTAGACCACTACACCATGAGGCCTTGTGAAAATATATATTGTACAGCACCTATATAGGCATATTTTGGCTCAAAACTTCGTCACAAATCTGTCTGTCCACTTTATCCTTGTATAGACTTCAGACTCTGGTTCAAAATAGTTGTATATGCCCAATACCAAGACTCAAGATCATAGCTGAACATACTTATAGCTACAATATTCTATTCTGAGCCAAGAATCAGAAGTCTATACAAGGATAAAGTGGACTTAGACAGATTTGTGACGAAGTTTTGAGCCAAAATATGCCTATATAGGTGCTGTACAATATATATTTTCACAAGGCCTCATGGTGTAGTGGTCTAACTCATTAGGTAACCAAATTGTCTGGTGGTCACTGGTTCTAATCCTCACACTGGCAAATTTATAAATGTTATCAGACATTTTTGTAGCATGTATTTCTAAACATTGTATCCTTCAGTGTATCTATAAAGAGATGTATTGGTCATAGAAAAAAAAACATAAGGTACAATACATTGAGCAGCAATACATTGAGCGCAAATACATTGAGCACAAATGTATTGAATGTAGCATACATAGTGCATTCAATGTATTGGTCAAGGGACTTTTCAAATACATATTGCAGTGTGATATGTATTCTTGGGCATGTCTATGCATGACAATTATGTATTGAACGAACTGATACTCTACCGAGGGGATGTGGATGTGTCCGACGGATCGGTGAGTTGCTTCACAAAGGCACTCGTCTGGAGGCCCAGGTCCATTGTCAGCGCTATGTAGGGTATCTTGTCTTCCTTCTTTCCGTCTCTCGGAGGTCGGAAGAAGGGATCACCTGAAGGATTCACCTTGCCCTGATCAATGTCAACCACTGATCTTCTCGTCCTGTCTTTGACCTGGATGAGAATGCAAGACATGATATCCTTGTTAAGCTTCTTCGACTTGTCCGACATCACGATCGGGACCATACAGTCGATCACCGGATGGTTCCGATATCCCTGAACCGCCATCCCTCGCAGAACAGCATGGTAGGCAGTTGCCTGATCCATAGGCAAATTTGCGGCATGTCTCGCGAAATGTGAGAATCGCACATGTGCAGTGCTGAATGCCTCTCGGAGTGTATTCCCTGTGACATCGTCGTCCGCGTAGGATTCCAATACTATGCCACTGGCACTATCCGGGAAGAGCTCCTGGATGAAGTCAATCACGGGCACTGGACGGCTAAAGAGGACTCCATCGGTTTCGGTAGGGCCCCGTGCCTTCGCCGCCCGGTCAAAGGCAAGCGTGAGTAAAAGGTGCATCACAAGTTCCCCTCTCTCCCCCTTGTCGATGAGGTCCTCCCGAATGAGCTCCAAGAGACTCTCCGCGATCGCATCAAGATTCTAGAATGTGCTTGCCATGTGATCCATCTCTTGCGCAGCCGCCTCCGCCAGGATCGGTTCGGAAGGATACCCCGCGCGAAGATACTCGCAATGTTTGGGGACGCTAAACGCAATCCTCATGTAGCCCTCGACGAGTCGGAAATCTGTCGCACGAGACTGCTCCCGCCATGGCTCGAGGTGAAGCATTAAGCGTGAGCACAATGCAGCGAGCTTCGAATCGTCCTTGGTCTGAGAGTTGTTATTATGCGACTTCCGGCCCATGAGCTTCAACCGAGCAAAATCGATGATGGACTGCTGGACGCGGAAATCTCCGGAATTCCAACGCGATGACCAGCTGAAGTTTTGTGAAGGTCAGAAACGACAAACCGGTGTGGTTCAATACAACTCACATTGGCCTGCCGAAGTTGATCATGAACTCCACCTTTGAAACCTGGTCCAACGTGACGGTGTTCTCGCGTACAAACGGTCTACCCTCCTCTATAGCGTCAAACGGAGACTCCGTCCATGGTGGCAGTAGCATGATATTCTCGGCCGAAACCCGGGCTGAGGGATGAGAAAAGGATGGGGGCGACAGTTTCGAAAGATCGGAGTTCGTCGACAGGACGATGGTGAGCACGGGAACACCAATCAGATATCTCAAGGATGAGATGAGTGCATCGAAATAGTTGCACTCGGGCCCATCAGCTGTCTTTTCGACAGTGAGGTCTGACAGTACGTGTACCTCATCAAAGTATAGAAGTACTTTGAGGTCTTCCAAGTCGGCATGCGTGGGATGCACGATGCAAGTGTTGATGTAGTCAATCAACACCGTGACCTTTGGTGCGACCTCCGTTCCAAGTATATCGATATCTTCGGACGTCTCGGACTCGGTCCATTCAGCGGCATGCTTTACAGCGTCCTGGAAGCCGCCGCCTACGTAAGTCACCAGCATAATTGAGAGGCAAATTTAGACATACATTGATCACCATTTCGTACAGCTCGAAACGAGCTCTGCCATCTGCACTCCCGAGATACTCCCGCCACTTCAAGGCAAAGGATTTCATGCTGTCCACCTTTCCGATCCCAGATCTTTTCAGAGCCCGAAGGGTCTGATCAAATAAGGCAATGATGAAACAGACTATTCTTGCGCGGAGCCTTTCATAATTCGGCTCTTTCGTCGTCAGATACTCCCGAACTCGCTTGTCCGGGAGGGGATATGCATAATCTAGAGGATGATGTAGTAAGCATTGATGGGTCAGATACATCAATGGCCTTACCATTGTTATTCATGGCGTGACAAATATTGAATGGCAATGTGAACACCAAGCCTGCAGCCTCATGTACTAATCGCGATTTGCCTGTGCCCGCACTTTGCACAATGGGAAGATAGTTGGTATACGGGTGTTTGATTTTGTGAGGGAGCCGGATTAGCTCGTTCAAGTAGTGAACGAGACGGACGTGGTGCACGCCCTTGAAAGACATATCCCATGCCTTTATAGTCGCTGATTGTACGAATCAGAACATATTAACAATCACTGATGCTTCGTAACTCACCCGTCTCTACAATATTTGTGTGAATGATCAGAACATCGACATCGATCAAGCGCATTCTGCTTACTTTGTGCGTTCACTGCATCGGAGGTTCTGGGCATCATTAACTGTCGCCGGTCTTGAAGCAGCGCTTCAAACGACGCATGCGTTAGTAATGGTGGGTGACTCGTAAGACAAATTGGCAGTGATGCACTCACAGAGTCGACGGATTGTGCTCAACGAGCCTGTCCTCCAACATGTCTCGACAAACTCACGCAACCCCTTGTGGCGATGTAGAAGCTTGTCGGCTTCATAGACCTGTGCATAGACATCGTCCAACCGGGGAAAATGGTACACGACTTCCGAGATGATGAACTGAGCATCGGGAGTGTCCTTGAATCGATCAAGAAGAACTACATCCTGCGCGTGAGTGGCGTCGTCGTCGTGGTCGGCCTGCACAAGGTCAAAAGGGTATTTCTTCAGTACCTCTTCAACAGTAGGAAAACGCAAAACCGCTGCGAAAGACGAAGATCAGCACTGACACGAGATCATCTTCGAGAAACATACATAGGCGCCGAATGGCCGTCGAGTTGCCTTCTTGCCAGCATCTCTCAACAGCCTGGGACAGCCCCTTGTGGCGTCGAAGGAGGTCATCGACTAACCGCGGGATCATATATTTGCCATCCAAGAGGGGACACCGTTGCACGACCTCCAAGATGATGGCTTTGGCATGGAGAGTGTTCAAGTTCCCGCCCTGAGCGCGGATCTCTGCATCCTGCGAGCGCCAGAGTGCGGCCTCGTCGTCGGTCATCGGGAAAAGTGTGAAAGAGGCGCCCCCCTCCAGTATCTGCTCGTGAGACTGGTCACGCGACATTTCTGCGAGGCATGGTTTTAGTATCGACGTTCTACGAACGGCAGTGATTGTCGTTAACGTTGGGACGCGTACCTAAGTTTCGAATGGGCGGATTGCTGGCAGGAGACGCGCCGTGCCGTGACTTGAGTATCAGATTGAGTCTGCGGTCTGTTTGCTCATGTCTTAGTGCTTTATATATACGAGGGGTGGTACGCGACACAACAAACCTGGTAACGCCACACTTGTGGTCTGGAGCGAAGCTGGTCAAGCGTCGATTGCCGCGTGCCCACCACTTGATCATCGATCGCGCCTCCCCGGGCCGCTGAGTCGGAGCGCCACTATCCTCTTGATACCGTCCAGGATCCGTACTTGGCTCACAAAACCGCCACTGTAAAGGGTCCCTAAGCGCCCCATCATCAGGACAATGGTATGCCCCACAAGTAGAATCACAATCGCACCAGCAGCTGCAGTGGCCATTCGCGTAGGACGCGCTGGGAATCTGAGGATCCTTTAATGTACTAGCTATCACGCGTCCGGATGCATTACTTACCAAATGCTTCTCCTTGTTTATGAAAAGTGGGTTTGACAAGTAGCCCCGGGCCACCATCAGTCTTCCTCTTCTCCTGTTCATTCTATCAGCACCCCCACGTTGCACGCGCTATCTGAAGAATGCGGCTTCCACCAGCACTGGTACGTGGTCTTCTAGTCATTTTGCCTGCAACACACGTTACCGAGAGGACGGCTTTTGCAGCAGAACGGGACTACGTTGAATATATTCACTGCAAAACATCAATGCACATTCCGCTCCGTAGAACTTGCTGGGGGTATGTCGGTCCCGAGTCCAAATATCATGATCTCAGAAGTCAGTACATCTTTCCGTCCCGCGCTTGATATGACCGCTAGTGAGGATGCTGTCAATTCCGAGTCAGCAGCTACTCCGAACATCAAGGAGCTCCGTCCATGAGGCGGAGGCGTGTCACTAACTGCAGCATTCCCGACTCGTGTGGCGGGCTCGAAGATCGGTCGACGGACGATCTTAGACGCACTGGACTGCTGGATCAATCAATCAGCAATGTCTTGCATTTACTAGACGCGATGCTAGACGTGCCTTGCCTCAATGCGATTTAGCCAAAAAGCCGATAAGCGATGCTTATGCAGCGGGCAGAATGGGAGAAGAACTAGAGAAGCACTTGAATTGGAGACAATACTAAAGCGAGCGCAGACGTGGAGCGGAAACTCGACAGGTCCATCCGCAGGATGTCGCAATGAGGCCGAAGGTGAGAATCGTGAATTGTGGGTTGTGGGCAAGCGGACTTCAGCCAACTGCCCGGTCCCATAATTTCTTGCGGGATATGCAGCGAACACGCAAGGCCTGAACCACGTACTTCTTCTGCCGGCATGGATCCGCTAATGATCATCGATATTGGTGTCATACTTCGCAGTCGTTGGGTCCCAGTGAACCTGCAGAGTAAAAATATCACAGGACCAGCATGTTATACAGAGAATTTACTCAGAACTCACGGTAGATATTCCGCTAGGACTTCCCCGGTGATTCAGTGTGAACAACCCTGCAACGTGCATCAATCCATTTCAATCCCGTTTCTGGCGCTCACCTGAAGCTGAGAACGTCGCAGTGCGCGCAATAAATGGCGATCTCAACGTACCTAGATGAGCACCACATTAATGAGACTTCAGTGATGCACTGTGAATTTGGGGTGGCAGATTGTGGTAGAGACGCCCACACGCCTCACTGAACGCTGCGAAGCTTCACATGAAAAGCATCGATCGCGCCGACATCCGTATAGCAGAGCGTTGTCGAAGATAATACGATGCACCTGGATCTGCACCTTGAACCTACGAAAAACACAAGCTGCCTAGCGGACTGTTCCGCAACAGTCTTCCGCTACTACTGTCACGGTGGCCATCAACGAGTACTGGTCAACTCCATCTGTTGGAACAAGTGGTTACATACTGCGTAGATCGAGCTTCGGAGATAGCGTATTTCCTAGCTCAGTGAATCTCAAGGTCAAGCCATCGAGCTATGGTCGAAACGAGTGTAATAGAGCAAAGTGTACGGGATGACACGTTAGTACATAACGCGGGTGTGACATTCACGTGAGTATTCGAACTGGACGGAACACGGTGAGCAAGTTTTTTATAGTCGAACTGAAGGAGACCTCTTACCGTCCGTTGAAATGAACATTCGGATGGTGTTAGATCCGTCCGACTCCATGGTCCTTCACGTACGGTCCAAGATGAGGAGATAACCGTGGATCGGTTTGACAATCATATATGATCGATCGCCGGGTCAACGCCGTAGCAGCCTGGAAGGCATGGACACATACATACTCTGGTACCGGTCAGAAGAAACCGAGACGGGCGTGGCTTCATGAGCCATGCGCTACCGCCATCACAAGAGTAAAGGTTGGGACGAGATTTCCTAAATGCGTAACGATAGGATCAGACATCGCCGGGTTATTAGCAACACGAGCTTCCCTTCCGCTACCGCGAGACATCAGCCAAATCCGACGCCTCGCCTGTGCAGACCAGCTCGCCATGTCAAAGGTCATCGAACAGTTCACAACCCAGAGGACCACATACGAGACGTCCCTGCCAGTCGCCGTCGTCACCGCTCGATTAGACGAGGCACTGAGCAAGGGCAAGGTCGACCCGACGTGGTGGAAAGCCCTAGCAAAGGCAAGCTCGCGAGAGGAGGTGGAGGAAGAGATGCACAAAGTAAACGGCGGCAAGGACTTTACGCATGTGGATTCGTACCTGTCCCGCCGGCTCGCGTTCAACTTTGGACGCAAATAAACTGTTTTCGGCGCTGCCGCATCACGTCTGGCTGAACGAGTGGTACGGATCGAACGACACGCCGGAGACGCACCTGTACACGTTCGGGAATCCCTTGATCGCGCAGACGATGCTGCAGCACGATCTCCGTGCGGGGTTTCACGTCCCTCCGCGCCTCTTGGTGCTCCAAAAGGCGGACCGCGACGGAACCAGGGTCGTTTACATCCTGCCATCTTCGCTCACTGTCGCAGCATCAGTAGGGGGAAGGCTGAACGAGGAGCTGAAGAAGGCGGCGGAGGTTCTTGACAAGAAACTGGAGAAACTGGTGCAGCTGGAAATTAGTTCAGACTGATCCTCAGAGGGCGGTCTAATATATGAAGTACTTCAAGTTGTATACCTGTGAGTGTATTGTACAACTTGTATGCCTAAAACAAGTTCCGAAGGACTCGTTCCTTCGGTTATCACCCTCACTGTGAAGCGGATGCATTGGTCAGCAGATGGATGGAGACCCTTAAAGGGTTTAGCGTGGTTGTGGATTAGTCATGTCATTGTCAACGCTTCCTCCCCATCGTCCGTATCCGCAGTTCAGTGTTCATCGACGGCGTCGACCTTGTTGCTAACGCCATGTGCTCGATTCGCCCCTCCAATCTGTTAAAGTGGATATCGGTGAGACCTCTGTGTTTCGCATGTTATCAGTTGCGCACGGTGTTATTGTGAACCCACACTGCTGTTGGCTGTCGCGTCGTTAACCGTGTTGTTGTTGTGTGCGTTCGTCGGATCATTATTCGTTTTGAGGACCGAACGCGTTGTATCGCACGAAGACAGGTGTTGTGACGGAGATAAAGTTCGACGTGCTGTAGGTGGTGCCGCGACTCGTTCTGCGCTGTTCAACCCGGAGGAGTTACGACTATATGGTTGGCGACAGTCAGCGGAGCCCGTTGTCGGTGTGGAGCATTTTATGACATTATTTATCGTTGGAAATTATCACTTCGTGGATTTACTTCTTTGTTGTGGTTTAGGTAGCCGATTGATCAATATTATGTGATCTTATCGCACTTCCACTTCGTGCCGATGTATGTGGTTTCCGTGTGGTTGTGATTGTTTTCATGTGGTTTCTAGCCGATCTCGTTGTGGTTTTGTCTGGTTCATCGGCAATTAGTCTTGTGTGGCTGCCTCATTGTCAGTGTGGTTTGAAACATTGGTTTGCCGACATTGGGGACTTCGTACTGGATGAAGCTCTCCACCATGGAGTCGGCAGATACCACCCACAGGTGGGTCTTGAGTATTTGAGTTGTCGGCTGGATCGCAACCTCTGGCAATAAAAGGGCAGCCTCCATCCATGTAACCCTGTCTGAGTCCTCGCAACTTGAAAGTCAGGATCACATCGTGCTGTTTCAATATTCTCTTAGACTCTGCCACCAACAACTTGAAACTCCTTTAATTGCTCGTTTTCTGGATCAGCTGCTACATCTCCTATAATTCGCTGACATTAGTCTGAGGTATGTCATTATCTGCACTCGTTAGCTTAACATGTTGCTCATAATTGCCTAATAGACTTTTCCAGCTCGTATAATCTGGGGTATTGTCTCGTCTGTTTCGTTCAAGTCCCTGGTGTGTTCTCGTTCATTTGGCCCATTAATTTGTTATCTTTGTTTCTAATGGTCTTTCCAGCAGAATTTTCCAGCTCGTACACAAAGTACGAGTCGTCTAGTTGAACTATATTGTATCTCGTCTTTCTCAGTGAGTTTTTGTCTGATATAACATTGATGACCTTCTCATAATGTCTCTGTCCTTACCAAACAGACCCTAGTCTCTCACATTCCGAACAGACCCTTGCACTATTCACTAGGTTCGTCTTGTTCAGTTGTCCAATATCTATATACTGATCATCATATTTGTACCATTGATAGATGGCATCCGATCGGGGCAATGTCGACGAGCTCATTCGTCAGCACTTGCCTCAGCTCTATACTCTCCTTTCATCCTTGTCGGCATCAGATCACCCCTCATCGTCGTCTTCAAGTTCCCTGCCAGTCCCCCTTTCAAATCAATCTGGTCCCTCGCAGTTGAGCTTCCTGGCAACCCAACCTTCCTTCGCATCTCAGCAGGGCCCAGTCGCTACCCCATCATTGAACTCCTTTGCTTCGCATCCTTCAGCAACCCAGGTTCCCCCTTTCGCAGCATCGTCAGCTTCCAGTGGAGATCTATCGCAGATCATACCATCGGGTAGCAATCGCTCTCATCCTCCGACTCTGTCTTCTTCTGGGCCTCCACCCATCGTCCAGCGATATGAAAGTGCAAGGCCTGGGCCAGCTCAAGCTGGACCTTCGACGGCCTCTCGGGCCTCAGGATCATTTCAGCCATTTGCTGGGCTAACCTCGCTCAGTCGTCCCTTGTCGACAGGACATGTGAACCAGGCTCGTGTCGCCTCTTCAGCGACAACTCTTCCTCGCACTACTGCATTACCTCGTCGGGGTCGTCGCCGAGGCTCTGCTGTTCATGCTCCCTCACTCCCTCAACCTTCTCGTGCTGCGACAAGCCAGGACTGCATCGTCCAAGATGGTACCAATTCGGTGATTCGCCTCGCCATAAAGGTTTATCCTCCAATTGTGAGTACTTTACCTCTCCTTTGACGAGACTTGTACTAAAAGTTGAAACTACAGATTCTATCACGACAAGAACATGTTGTCTTCCGATTCGCCAGAGACACATTTGATGCTTGGCTAGACGAGCATGGGCTTCTCATTCGGTTGCAGCTGCCACTGTTGACGACAATACATTCGCTCATTGAAAGTGTCGCAACTTCAATGAATAGCTTTGGATATCGCTTTGAGCCTTCGCCAATCGCTCTTCTCCAGCATGAGTGCCTCCCTTTACAGCTTCAAGCTGTGACTGCCATGGGCAGGCCTCGTCAATCGGACAACCAAGTACATCTTACTCGTATGCCTGCAGGGTCTCGTGTTACCCTGCACCATCTGATCACCGACAAGAAGTACAATGGCCCTCTCTACATCGAGGGCGACCAATACATCGTGTATTTCAGTGAGTTACCTATTATTATTTTTTCTAGCGAGCACTTATAAACTTGCTGTTAGCTGTCTCCAACGAACCCCTTCATCGTGTTGTCAATAATCGCTTACACTCCTGTTTGGCACCATCGTTCTGGGCTCGGTTTCCTGCAGACTCCAATGCCATATCGTCATCACATACTGAGCCCTATGCTGGGTGCAAGTCAGGACCTGCTGGATGCGAGTTAGGACCTGCTGGATGCAAGCTAGGACTCTCCAATGTCTCTGAATCAGGCCGGCTTGGAGATGCTGAGGAAGTCGGTGAATCTTCTGGGGGAGAGGCTGTTGCTGCTATTGCAGGACTTCATATCGTAAGTTCTCTGCTTGTCTTTCAACTGCTGTATCCCAAGCCTAATTCTTTCCCAGCACGAACAGATGCCAGTGGTCCCCTCCCCTAGACCTCTGTCGCTTGTGTCTAGGGATGTTTTGTTCACATCGTCATCATCGATACTTCCTCCATCGATCTGGCAGCAGCCTTGGACTCCCACTGGTGACTCTGTGCCTCGGTACAATATTGAAAACCTTGCCACCGAGGTATACAAGTCAGCTGCTGGACCCGATACTCAACTTCGCCTCTCTGGTCGTACAGTTGTAGACCTCACAGACAAGCTTGAGGTTTTCATTAACGAAGCGATCACAACTGGTGATTTCACTTCTGTGCTGTCGCCAAATCGGACAGTCTTAATGTGAGTCGCTGTCCAAGCCAGTAATCTGATCAGTGTTAACTTGCATGTCTGCCAGTGTCAACGAAAACAACGAGATTGTGTCATCAGGTGAAGGTATCGAACGAGAAATGATCTTTACGATCTTTTCAAAATTCATTGCCAACTCGACACAATGGTTTCACCCTCGTGCTGATGATCGTGCAACACTCAGAGTTCTCCATTCTGCCAAATCAGCATGTTCAGTTCCTCTCGCTCGTATTCGCAACCTCAAGAAGCTTGGTGCTGTCTGTGCTCTCATGCTGATCATCGGGCAGACTCCCGACCCTCTTGGCCCTGCAATTTTCCAGTTTCTTGTCCATGGATGTGATCTCCATGCTCTCCATCCTACTTTCATTGGTGAATGGCATCCAAATCTTTGCAAAACTCTCCTTGACTGGAATGCAATGGACCATACTGGTGATGTGTCGCGATTTGAACATCACTTTGCCACATTTCACGATTATGAAGTAAGTTGTTATGTTTAGGCTTCTGTGCGATAGTACTTATTGTACTCTCTTCTAGGCCTCCTCAGTCACAGGTCGTGACCAAGCTGAGCATGCAGCATATGCTGCCAAAATGTTGTACCGAGCTCTCATAGGTCCAGCATCGTATCGCCATCCTGAATGGCAGGCATTTTTGTATGGCCTTCGTCTGCCTTGTTGTAATGGATTTGACTTCCTTCAGGTATGTCGCTCTTTTTGTTTTTTCTACAGCAAGCTTGAGTGTTTATTCATCGTCCCAGGTCCCCAAGTCATTTGCTGGTGGCTCTGAGGTCTTCTTCAGCATGATATGGACTTCGTATATCTCCGACTTCGCCTCACTGGAGTCCTATTTGCATTTCGACTCGCACACTTCTCTCATGCAGGAGGACCTCCAGCTAGAGCTTCGGCAGGACCTGGGTGATTCTGACTTCACTCTCGCCTCACTTGTCATTGACTTCCTGAAGCAGACTGGAATCCCCTTGCCTGATGCCTTCGCCTCTGTACGAGAAACCTTCAATAGCATCATCGATCTTTCACAGATCGACTCGCCCAGTTTTTGTCCTCGCATGTTCACATGGGCAGTATCAGGTGTTCCCTTTCTCGACACAAACTTCCAGTCCATTGAAGTATGTTGCTTTCTTGGTACATCCTTCTCGTATGCTTACTTTATTTTTACTAGGTCAAGTTTGTCGATAATGACAATCCCCAGTATTGTGAGAATGCCAACCTTCGGGACATCATGATTGGGGAGGGAAAGCTGTCATTTCACACATGCTATCGTACAGTCCTCATCCCTCTCAGCTACATCGCTGACATATCAGAGAAGTCGATCAGCGAAGACAATGGACAATTTCATTGTGCAGTCAGCCACTGGCTGCTCTGTGAGATTCTGGGTGTGATTGGGTCACATACTATTCTCTAGTCACAGTAAGTATCATCTACACTCAAACATCTCACTACCATGTCTTTACTTTACCAGAATTTTTAAGGAGAAGCCTGAGGGATAATCGTTCATTCTATTCTATGTAACTACCTACATCATATGCAATCCAAACATGTTACTGACTCGGAGTCCTTGGGAAACAATGGTGACCACCACATTCCTCATCATGTACAATGTGCAAGGCATCCTTCCAGTTCATGCTGCACACGATGCACTTGACATGTTACGCCTCGCACCACCCAAGTCACCATGGTGTTCGCCCGCAGCACCACACAGTTGCAAGCATTGAGGCGAGGTTGATGTGGGCACGTTGGACATGGGCCGTGGCGGGCACACACCGCACCACACGATTGACGTAGACGTGGCGAGCATGTGAGCGGTGCATGGTTGGTGTGGACGTGGTCGTGCAACTTGGGCTGACACCGCATCGTTGCAGTGTGATTGCAGTGTGGTCAAGGGTGTGCCATGGTCATCCAAGTCGCTGGGCTAGCAACGCGAAGCTGTGTTGACCCACTGGGGTCGTCATGGTATAGGTCGCCCGTGCTCGAGCTGCTCGGGCTGGAGCGGAGGTGCAACCACGGGGACGAGGCGAAGGTGCAGCCATGGGGACAAGGCAAAGGCACGGAGGCGAGGTGTTGGGCTCAATGTGGCACACA
Organism: Amylocystis lapponica; assembly: GCA_022376435.1. Classification (NCBI taxonomy): domain Eukaryota; kingdom Fungi; phylum Basidiomycota; class Agaricomycetes; order Polyporales; family Postiaceae; genus Amylocystis; species Amylocystis lapponica. The sequence continues at coordinate 73,783 of JABYQE010000126.1, forward strand.
TCGCGACGCGTGCTGTTGTGTGCGCCCGCAACACCACAGTTGCGAGCACGGGGGTAAGGTGCAGCCACGGGGGAGAGACGAGAGTGCGGGGCCCGGGGTGAGGTGCAGCCGTGGGGAAATGCGAGGGCGCAGGAGTGAGGAGAGCACAGAGGCGACTCAGACACAAGGGTGCAAAGGTGAAGCGTGCGGAGGTAAGCTGGTGCCCACCTATGTTCGCCGTGCTACATCTCGTGCTGGCGAACGTAGGTGGGCGAGATGTGGCGATGTGGGCGACTGTAGTGCGCGTGGCGACCGCATCGCACGCCGCTTGATGTGGTTGTGGTGGTTATGCACGCCACATGCGGTTGACGTGGCATGGCGGCCGCACGCGCTGTGGGCGATTGGGTGCACCGCGCCTGCACCCGCTACACCATGACACCGCACAATTGCGAGCCGTGGGAGGCGAGGGGTCGTTGGACGCAGCACGCGCCGTGGGTGACATAGGCGTCGACCACGCCGTGCACAATCGAGGTGGGCGTGGCAACCACGCCCGCCGTGGGCGATTGAGCACACCGCGCGTGCCCACGACACCATGACACCGCACAATTGCGAGCATGGAGGCGAGGAGTGGCAGGAGGCGGCGTGCTGTACCATGGCGCACCGCACGCCGCATGCCGCTTGACGTGGACGTGGTGGCAGCGCGCACCGTGCCACCTGCCTGTTCTGTAAGCCTGTGGTTTTGTCCACCCGCTGCGGGTTAGAGTGTGGCCCCAGCCACAAATTGCTCTAGCAGCCCGAGCTGCAGCTCTGGACACGGCTGCAACTGCAACAGCACAGCCACAGCCCAGCAACACGCACCCCGGCTTCAGCAACTGCACGTTCAGTGCCCACGTCACGGTCGATGTGCCTGGCTTCAACAGCCACACATTTGGTGCCCGGACAAGCCGCCCCAGCTCGAGCTGCAGTGACACGCACAATCCCGGCCACAAGGCGGCGTGACTTGCGGCAGCGCGACCCCCGGGCCCGGAACACCCCCAACCGCACCGCAACGATGCGGCTGCAGCCCCAGCAACTGGGTGGAGAGCGCGTCCTCACTGGACGCGCGTTCCAGCACCCCCGACTCGTACGACCCAGCCCTCAATGATGGGCCCTCGACCTCAACAGGTCCCGACTCCCGACGGGCGCAACAGTTCTGCCCCGGAGGTGTCACCACCACAGCGACATGCGCGGCCCCAACGACGCAGGCGTCGCACCATTGCATGGGCCAGCGCATGGAGTACGCAGGGACGGGGCGGGGCCATCGCACAGGTAAGTCCTGTGGTCCCATTGCCCCACCGAGCCCGCCACTCACTGTGTGCGCTGCGGCGTTCGCCACGTCCACAACACGCGCAGTCGCCATGCACACGTCAAACGGCGCGCGGCGCGTCGCCATGGGTGCAGCGCGCCGCCTCCTTTCACCCCTCGCCCACGGTCCAAGGCGCGCGCACGGTGCGCCCAATCGCGCTATCCCAGTGACTTGCGGCGGCACGACTCCCGGGCCCAGGACAACCACAACTGCACCGCAACAACGCGGCCGTAGCCCCAGCGACCGACCCGTACGACCCGGCTCCCAACGACGCGCCCTTGGCTGACGTATGCTGGGTCTCAACAGCGCGACACCGGGAAATCCCAAGTGCGCTGCAACACGTTCCGGGCACTGTGTTTAGGTCCCACGTGGGCAAAGTGGACGCAAAGAAGCAGCAAAGACGCGAAAAACAACATGGCACCCGTGCAGGCATCCAATCATGTGATCGCGGCTGGGTGCCAGTACGGGTGCCAGCGCGCAATGGCTGCTCATGACAACTTGCCATTCTGCCCCCTCCATTCGCCTTCTATGATGTGCCTGCCTTCTGCCCATACTGCAAAAGACCCTGCACCCAGGCGAAAGACCACCAGGTCCGAGAGGAAGGCCCAAACTGCTTACTTGAACACTATCACTAGATCCGTTGTGAGCGATCCAAGCAGCCTCAAACTCTTGGCTGATTCTGGCAGTATCGTGGGGGCCATTGAATTTACCAGACATCTTGAGCAGCTGCTTGAGGCAAACCACATTCCCCGCACATCCATCCATTCCAACGACCTACTCCGCACCTTTCTCGGACACTGTTCGCAGAACAAAGAGTTCTCTGCCGAGACAGGACCAATCACTGTAGCAAAACGGCAGCGCGACCGTGTTCTCAAACTGCGACGCAACATCCACAAGACTGCAGTAGAAGTCATGGGTCCGAATGCAACCAAAGTGCAGCGGTACTGTACCTATGTTGTTGTGACCATGCCTGTCTCTGACTACTGTGCACTTTATACAGGGACATCAGAAAAACCTGAATTTTCCTTGTGAGCTTATTCTGAACTTTTTGTGAGCTTATTGTGAGCTTATTGGCTATAAGTTCAAAATAAGTACTAAAGGTCCACAAGCCATATTCCCTGATGGACTTGTTGCACTTTTTTTGTGAGCTTATGACTCCAAATTTGATTTTAAACCACATAAAAATTTATAAAAAGTTCGAAAAGTTCACTAAGTACAACAAGGAAAAGTTAGGTTTTCCTGATGGAAGCCTTTGTTGCTTCACTTCCGACAGCCCATCTTGTTCCACTCCACGATGAGGAGGAGTATCCCCTTCTAGGCTACTGGCTGTATGAGTCTTCTGAGATTGAAGCTCTATGGCATGGTCGGCTGGTTGTTGAGGAGAGTCCAGACGGCCGCAACACACGTCATCCTATGATGAAGGCCGAAGACAATGAACTTTCTTACATTGTGCAGCCTAATGAATCCATCATCTTTTATGACAAATACATGAATGAGCTAGTTGCTCTTGTCCTGCGTAACTTCTGTCTTGACGGTGAAGTTCTTGCATGGGCCGATTCAGTTGTGGCTGAGGTGACTAGTCTTA